>PVJO010022126.1:0-28698 GCA_004026905.1 Hystrix cristata | reverse complement strand
AATCATCATATCACAGTGATATATGCACAACCATGTTCATAGCAGCACAATTTGTAATAGCTAAGTCTTGGAAACAACCTAAATGCCCAACAACTGATGAATGGCTAAAGAAGATGTGGTTTTTCTACACAATGGAGTACTACACCGCCATAAAGAAGGATAAACTAGAGTCATTTGTATGTAAATGGATGTTCCTTGACAACATACTATTAAGTGAAATAAATCAGACACTTATCAGTACACATTGAATTGTTTCTCTGATATGAGAAACCATAAGTGTAAATAAGGACAAAGGAGTATAATAGATATTATGTTAAAAAAAAGAAATTTACTCTTTCTTCATTTTCTTTCTACTTTACTGCATTATTGCCAATTTATTCCTTCACATCACTAAATTCTTTATATTCATTCCACCTCTTTTAAAGTTGGAGCACCCTAGAGGTGTCTTAAGATATCTTGATTTCTCTGATTGTATTCACTCCTGTAATGATCTCCCTAATCTACAGCTTTAAATACCATCAACATCTGAACTGCATGAAGATGTATATTTCTAATCCTGACTTCTTTCCTGAATCTCTAACCAACTATGGATTTAAGAGTTGTACTTGGATGTCCGACTAGCCATCTTAAACTAACATACTCAAAATAAGTACTTAATTTTTCTTCCCAGTTCTGTTACTTGCCAGGATTTTCCATGCTGATAATTAGTACATTCAGTCTTCTATTTTCTGTGACAAAATTCTTGGAATCCTTTTAAACTCTTTTCCTTTTCTCATGCCCCTGCATCTAAATAGCAAACCGTTAAACATTTCTCAAATAAATGCAAGTAACTCATTTTCTTTGGGGGGGGCCACTGGGATCAAATCCAAGGTTTTCTGAATGCCAAGTATGTGCTCAACTACTGAACTCCACCCCCAAGTCTAACCACTTCTTACTACCTCTTCCACTTTCACACTGGCCCAGGCCACCATCCTTTTTTGCCTGGACAATTCAAATCTCTTAACTGTCCTTTTCATCTTCATGTTTGTCCCCATAATATATTCTCTAAATAGTAGTACTGGATCTCTCTCTAAAATGCAAGTCAGATCATGGTAGTTATTTTTTTCAAATTTTCAAACGTTCGTTGTTTTCCTCTGCTATAGAATAATATCCTAAGCCCCAATAGGATTCCATTTTGTGTTTGCATGTGAGAGTGTGTGTGTGTGTGTGTGTGTGTGTGTGTGTGTGTGTGTAATCTTATTGGTAGTTATGCTACCCCTAAATCATTCAACTCCAGTCACTCTGGTTTCTTAGTTGTTTCTAAAAAGGCTAGATATATTCCCACTTTAGAGCCTTTAAATTTTGTATTTTCTATTTTCCCTTTAGGTTTCTTTTCCTTCAGATACCTGCATGGCTTAGTCCAGTGCTTCATTGAGGTCTTAACTACCAACCTCCCCCGGCTTAGTGTAAAACCAATAACTCTATCATTCTGTATTCTTTTGCTTGTCATTTTCCCTTAGATATGCTTTACTCTACTTTACTTATTTATTCATTCGTTATCTCTCTTCATTGGGAAATGAATGCCAGCAGGGTAGGAACATTGTCTCTTTCCTTCACTGTTATGTACAAGGTGCCTTGGAAGATAATGGTGGTGTTTATTAATTTTAGATACTGTTTATTGAATGAATTAATTTAGAAGGGGTTTAGGACAGAGATGAGTGAAAACAATCACAGTGGCAGTAAACATGTGGAGCACAGCGCTATTATAAGTGGATTTCATAAAATATAGAAACATGCTGACAAAATATGCTAGCAAACTATAAAGATGACTATATTACAAATAAGGATTCTGAAGGAAGGATGGCCTGCTGGCAGGTTCAAGTGCTAGCCTGCTTTCTAACCTAGGCACCATTTAAAAATTTTTTTCTTGAACTTCTTCACCACTGGGCCTTCTCTGCACTTTTCTTTAGGTAAATACCTGGAAGAAAAAAATAGAAAATACAGTATTACTTTTTGTAATATGTAAGAAATGTCTAAATTTCTTAATATGATCCATTCCATCTGAAAGGTTTTGTTGCCTTATCGGCTTTGGCAAGTGTTCTTTCTTACTTGAATATAACCACAGAAAATAGAACCACTAAGGACAATTTATTAAAAAATTTAAAAAGACATTTAGAAATTATTTCTTGGTTTCAGAAAATACAGTACCAGAATGGCCACAGAATTACATAAAACATAGCCATGTAATATAAATACAGTAGAATAAAGGTGAATACGGAGAAAAGTAAGTGAAAAGAATGAAAAGAATCATTACTGAGACTTTGTTAGAAAAGCGAACTATAGGGAAGGATCAGAAAACCACAGCCTGATTTTGTAAATAAAGGTTTATTGGAATGCAGTTGAACCATTCATTTGCACACTGTCTGTGGCTACTTTTATACTACAATGACAGAATTGAATATTTGTAATTGAGTTAGTGTGTCTTGCACAGATGAAAACATTTACTATCTGTCCTTTTCCAAAAAAGTTTGTTGTGCTTTGACATAAAGTCTTATATACTTGCAATGAGTAAGTCCTAAATTTGCTTCTAAACTCTTTCTTGTTGCTAATGCAGATCAGCTTTCCAGCTGAAAAACAATTATTGATAATGCTAGAGGCCAGAAAGATATTTCTGCTGAGAATCCTGATCTGAAGAATGTCAAATAATATATAGAGTCCATATTAAGGTGGGCAATATTCTGCTAGGATATTTTAAAAATGTCTAGCATATTTCCCTTCACATAAACTGATGTCATCACACCAAAATCTAGTGCTCTAATGTAGGAAATATCACAGTGAATCT
Source organism: Hystrix cristata (assembly GCA_004026905.1). Classification (NCBI taxonomy): domain Eukaryota; kingdom Metazoa; phylum Chordata; class Mammalia; order Rodentia; family Hystricidae; genus Hystrix; species Hystrix cristata. Next base: position 25,877 of record PVJO010022126.1, on the reverse strand, counting down.
CCCATGTGATATCTTGCACGAACATCTGCATTCACATAGTATGACCATTCCTTTGAGTTATCCCTTCATCTCTAGTGACTTATTTTAATAATCTTAAAATTCATCTGATTATAGTCAAATTGCTTTGCTTTTCTCTGATTCATTTGAAAAAGCCTGAAAACTATATTATTGGCAGCACAAACTATATTGTCAATGGTGTGAAGATATTAAGGGAAACGACACATTTGTTGACACATTTTGTTAAGATTTGTATATGTATGATAGTAAATGGCATGGGATAGGGCCAGAGGTAATGTTGAAATCAGGTTGAAGAACAACATAATAAATGATTTTGAGTCTTATCAGTTAGCAGTTCAATCCCCATTAAGGTTTTCAAAGTCAGTGTTGGCTTCATTTATTTTTAACAATATATTGAAGAAAATGAAGTAATTTAAAAAACAGATTGAGTCCACCATGCTTTGTCTTGCCCCAAAGCGGCCCCAAACAGATGTTCTTTTTGAGCATGGCGTGATATGGGTCTAGCAAATTACTTCTAGTAGGTTCCTCAGGACCAGCTTTTTAATGCTTCCTCCTTTGGAAACCATGTTGTCTCCTTCAAGGTCAAAGCTTTTCTGATTCCTCCCAGCGCTCCTTTCCTGCAGTGTTTTTAGAGCAAACACATGCTCTGTCTGTCAGGTACAGTGTAAAAATGACTTTGCTGGAAGGCGTGGAGATTTCTGGGCACCAGTCACTCACGGAGTGAGCATTACAAGCAGATGGCCTCGTTACAAGTTCCAGCACGAGCCAGGGAGAAACAGTGCCGGGCTTTTAAAAGATGCAGCAGTTACAGTCTTCTGATCTTCAGCTCTGTACCTCTGTCTCAGGTCCTCTCCTTAGGCTCAGTTCAAAATAGCTCTCCTTGGGGCCTCAGTTTCATATTTTTTCTCTCTCACTTAAATTCCACTCAGCATGGTAAAAATAAAATCTCTTCTCTAGCTGTTTTTTCTATGCTTGGGTAGTTTTACTTTTCTGGTGTGTCTCACTTGCCCAACTTCCCTTGCATTCTTTCTCAGTTCTTCAGTCTCAGTTAGTCAGCTTGTCTTCTGATTTTCAGTTTTCTTAAGCATCTCTCTGCCATCCCCATCCATGGATTGCACACTGATCATGTGAGCTTTTCTCAGCCTTACTTTCCATTGAATGTCAAACTGTTCTAGAATTAGCACACCAGCACCTCTCCTTTTTTTGCAGAAAAACATGGTTATAAGATAATCCATAATAAAGCCAGGGCAGGGCAGGTTAGGGAGTAAGGATATTTTTATGCATTAATATTTAAGAAAGTGAAGCTGTGGTGAAAAAGATTTAAAAACAGCAACAAATGAAAGCTTACATGCTGAACCCATATTCCTCAAACTCCCTCTTTTTAAGTTCAGGCAAGTTGGCAGGTTTTCCTCCTTATCCCAGTACAGAAGAGACAAAGACTTCTGTCTGTTTTTCTTTCTCCTCACAGTGTGGATTCTTATTTTTTCTTTTGAGTATTACTTTCATCACTATTACAATGTATCCTCAGATATATTTTCAGCTTACTGATGACAGGGGCCATGCATTTACTGCTGTGTCTCTTATGGCATGCAACATAGGACTATGACCCCCTATTGCTTTTGTTTTACTCTGTGTTGACTTCATCTTCAGACTATTCACGTAGATAACTTGGTTGCTAGTTGTTCTCCTCTTACATCTTCATAAGGTAAAATTAAATAGAAATGAAAACTCTGCGTAACCAGTTCAAACTAAATATCTAGACATGACAGTCTTTTGGGTCCTGTCTATCTCTGAAGAGTGGCTGTGGGCACAGAGATGAAATGGCTTGGTTGGTGGACAAAAAGGTGCAGGAGCAGGACAAAGATTTACTTCCACTTGAAACACACAGACTTCAGTGGGAGAAGAGTGATCCTGAAAGGAAAAAGAGTTTCTGTTTCCAGAAGATGGTAAATGGATGATGGTTATCTAACATACTATAAATATTCTCTACAATGTTCTGAGGAATGGTTACAAGGGTTGTACTTTGCTATTTTAGCCCTTATGAGCTTGGAACAATAAATATTGTGTGACTCTTTGAGAGTTAAAAGCTTCCCAAGTCTGGCTCAGAACAGATATGATGAAAGTTTGGAAGCTAGTAGAGCAATGTGAAGGCCTCAAGAAATTCCTAAAAAAGATAATTTTCTTAGGATCATGGGAGACTTCTTATTGCTTACATAATAAGGTACAAAGCCTTAGGATGATCCATAAAATCTTTTACAACCTGAACCCAGTTTTCTTTTATTCTATCTCCTGCTGATATCTGTTGTACCCACTATAATCCAACCCAACATAATTTGTTTTTTTTTGAAAAAAATTTATTTTTATTAGCACATGTTTTCAGTATGCAACAATTACATTCATCTTGGGGAGTTGGTACTTGTACATAATACATAACACATCTTAATTCTATTTTTTATTCCCTTGCCCTCCTCCCTCCATCTTTTGGTGCCCTTCTCTTTTGCAAAAAATTTTGTCACCTATTATCTTTGATTTTGCTCTTTAATTTACTTATATTTTGGATTTCTCATACAAGAGAAGTCATGTGAAATTTAAGCTTGTGCATCTTATTTATTTCACTTAACATTACAGTCTCAAGGTATGTCCATTTTCCTACAAATGACTCATTTATCTTTCTTTATGACAGAGTAGTACTTCATTGTGCATAAATAAAACATTTTCTTTATCCATTCATCTGTTGATGAACATATAGGCTGCTTCCTAGATTTAGCTATTATTAATTGTGCTGCTCTAAACATGGATATGCACGCATCACCATAATATGATGTCTTTAATTCTTTCTGGAAGATACCTAGAAGGGGACTAGCTGGGTTGAATGGAATTTCTAGTTTCAGTTTTTTGAAGAATCTCATCGCTGATTTCTATAGAGGTTGTACTAGTTCACATTCCCACCAACAATGCAGAGTGGTTCCCTTTCCTCTGGATTCTTGCCAGCATTTATTATTTGATTTCTTGGTGGTGGCCATTCTTTCTAGAGTATGAAAGAATCTCAGTGTTGATTTAATTTGGATTTCTCTAATGGCCAGAGATGTTGAACACTCCAACCCAACATATTTTCTTATCAGTCTCTAAACACATTGTACTATTTCATGATTCAATGATTTTCCTCATCATTTTCCTTTTTTTTTTAAAATGAACTTTAAATTAAAGAACACACAAAAAATATGCTCAGCTCAATGACTTTTTGAAAATCTTAATTCATTCATGGAATGCTCATTATTCTCTTTCTGAACTGGTACATTTTATTTCTATTTATTCATTAGGATCAAACTCAAAAATTATTGTACTGTGTTTGTGTGATGATCTCAGGGATAGTTAGTCAACTACCCCTTGGATTTCTAGGTGGATAGCATAAGGAGACTAGTTTGGCTATGGGGAGTTTAGGGGGAAATGAGTTCTGTCTGGGGCAGATGATTCTGTGGTACTTAGAAAGGAATGCTTGGTTGGTAGGTAGGTACACTGGATCTAGGTACTCAGAGCAGCCTGCTCTCTAGAAGATATTGCTATGGGCTTTGCTACATAAGAATGATGGATGAGATTTCTCAGGGAGAAAATTAGCAAGAGTAGATCCTTAAAAATATTTCAGAGAACTGTGGCATAACATTCAGTAATGGAGATGGGTGACAACAAATAGAGAGGTGTAAGGAGATTAAGAGATGTTAATCTTGGTTGTTAACCAGTGGCCAAGGAGAAAGAAGTGATGGATATACAATGACAAAAGGATGATAAAGATCAGTAGGAGACCAATGGTTTCAGCCAATAGGAAGGCATGCTGAAGGTTTGAAGAGAGAGTTTGAAAGGAAGTTTGGGGCTCTCGATGGAGTTCTTTTGAATAAAATGGTGCCAAAGAGCAGGCCTCCAGATTATCGTCTGTTGGAACTAGAGATACAAAATCTTTTCTAGCATAGTTAAAAGAACTGGAGTTATAGCCTTGACTCTGTCCTGCATTTGGTGAAGGACATTCATTACCTCACTATAATGGATTTCTTTCCAGCATATTTCCTTTGAAGAGAGAACTCTATTATGTGAACATAATAATGGAAAATATAACTTCTTTACAATCACATCAATAACTCTTTGGGGACAAAGCTGGCCAAATACATTATTATATCCTACCACACAGTACAAAAAATGAAATCCACTGATCTGGATAGAAAGAAGTAATTATTATCTTGTTCTTTCTAAACAGATGTTATTCTTTATTATGTCCTCAGGACCTCTAGTTTTCAAACAATAAAAGTTTATTTTATACTCACTAAATCACTCATGTTGGTTTCCTGATGAGAAAAAAGAAACATATAAGAAAAATGTACCAGAATCTGTGGGTTATCGTTAATATCTAAAATTGTCGTCAGAAGTCTCATCTGTTTCAAAGGTCACTGGGTGATGGGAGTGCTCTACTAATCAGTGGATTCATCCTTTCATCCATTCAATAGTCGAATATTCTGCTAGGAGGTGGAACTTAGTTGGAGGCGGGCCATTCGGGGCATGACCTGGAAAGCTGCATTCTTGTCCATGGTTTCTCTTTCTCTCTGCTTCCTGGTTGCTGTAGGGTGAGCAAATTTCTCCACCATGCCCTTCCTGCCTTGGAGCCAATCAACCACAGATTAAATCTTTTAAAAACTGTGAACCAAAATAAACTTCTCCTCCTTTAAGTTGTGGGTATTGGATATTTTGTCCTACTGACAGGAAAACGACTGATACAATGAAGTTTTTCAATATTCATTATTGGCATATTAAAACTTCTAGGTTAGCCTGTGATAGTGACACACTATATGGTTATAGGGTTATGGTTGGTAATAAGAAAAGATCTTAAAGATGTATTTTCTTATTGTTGCAGTATCTGGGTCCAGTCTTCTAGTTCTATAGGTCTGGAAATCCAATCACTTATTCAGGGGAATTTAAAGCTTTGAGAGTAAATCCATAGAAGATATATTTCTAATCCAAGAAACAAATTTTTAGCAAAAACAATAAAATTGATGTTAGATATGAATCTTCCCAAAAGCCTATGTGGGAAATTAAAGCAAAAAATCAAAAGATTTCCTGATAAGTGTATGGAATCAGAAGGAATTCTAAATAATCTTGTTTATTAAGCTATATTTCCTGGTCTAGCTGATGAGGCAGACATATTGCCCATTTTTCCCTGTTAACTTTGTTTTCTGGGCCTCTTTGAGAATCTAATCAATGTCATGATGGCTTTCCAGTACAAAACCTATGCACAGAAACTTTTATACATATTTCTTGGTTTCAAAAACTCCCAGATATCTAGAATTGAAATTCCAGGTCAAAAGACCCCAAGTTAGGGATGCATAGTTTAGACAGGGATGGCTAATCTTTTAGAGACAAGTGCTCAAACTGCAACCCCCAACCCACTTATTTATTACAAAGTGCCAACACTGCCATTAAACTTGAATACTGAAATTTTAGTTTAGTAAAGACAACGCATACATTAACATCTTTTGTCTTAAAAACAAATAGCATGCATGCCATAGATTCACCACCACTGGTCTAGGTCTTTCTTTTCCATAAGAAAACATTTTTATTTAGAGCACCAATATTTAGATTAAAATGTGCTTGCTTTCTTCAGATCGAGAAATTCTGTCACTTTGTAGGTTATTATCTAGCAAACTCAAATAAGGATTCCTTGCTCAGCCAGGATTTAAGAATACTCATAGTCCTGCCTACTTGATAAAACCAACAGAATTCCTCCCATTACATTTTTTTCATGGGCAGGATGTCCTAAGACAAACAATTGTAGTTAATGTCAATCCTAAGGCAACATAAATTGCAACATTAAAAGTTAGTGTGCCCCTTTTTTGGTCCTATAGTCCCTTTTATGGTAAATTATCTTTCAAATGCAATCCTACTATGTCTTCAGGTGGGCACAGTTGAAGGAACAGCATGTTAAAAATATTTTCCTCTGTTGGTGGGGGCTGATTAGTGGGCCACTTCTCTATTTCTATTGTGGATTAGATTTTTTTGTTAGAATCACTCTGATGCAAAACCTAAAGAAACAATTATAGAATTTACATCATCCTTGAATCTTAGGTTCTTACTGGTTTCATTTTAAGTTTCTAGTAGATAAGAGAAGTATAGGAACAGAACAAAGGTAGTATATTTGAAACACTAATGCTTGCCAGTATTTGAGAATTGTGCTCAAATACTTGATTAAAAAGGAGTGGGATATCCCTAACTTGTGAAATGACTTGGCATGGTACAAAGAGATTCGGTGATTGCTAGAGTTTGGATCTTAAATGTTCCCCAAAGCCGTATGTTAAAGACTTGTTCTCCAACCTGTGTTGCTATTGGGGGCAGTGGAACATTTAGGAAGTAGAAGGAAGCTAGGTCATTGGGGACATGCCTTTGGAGTGGATACTGGAATCCTCAGCCTCTTCTTCTCTCTCTCTCTTGGCCTCTTGGCCACCATAAGCTGCAGTTTTCTTCCATCGTACACACCTGCCTTGATGTACTGTGTCAACATGGGCCCAAAACAACAAGGCCAAGCAACTATGGACTGAAATCTCTGCAACCATAAGCCAGAATAAACATTCCCTTTTTAAAGTTACTTATCATAGGTTTTTTTTTTTTTTTTTTTTTGGTCACAGCAATAGAAAGCTGACTAATGCAATGATTGTATAAATTAGTGTCTTAGCAAGAAAAAGCTGGAACGCTCACAGTAGGATTATCTGAGAGAGCATTAAAAAAGGTCTATTTCCTAGAACAACAGCAGGATACCAAAAAAACCCCATAAATGAAATATGGTATCTCAGATCTGTTGTCAGTACTAGATTGACTTAGGTAAGAAATATGACAATGGAAATTGACTCAAGGGTGAACCTGAGTAAGCACTAAGATGTGCATAAGGAACAAAGCTAGCCCCAGGGGAAGTGGTAGGCAGGGAGGGAAAGAAATAAGGACATAATTTTTCTTCAGTTCCTTCTTTCCCTGTTATTTATTTCTGAGAAATGCTATTGTCCAACTGCTATAATCTGCACAGTTCAGTCTCCTGTCACAGAGGGAAAGGTGAAGAAGAACGGACAGTGGATCTTCAGGACAAACAAAAACATTTGGCACAAAGCTAACAAATCAGGGTCCAAATTCTGTCCCCATTCTCACTTATTAACTTTTGACCTGTGAGCCCAAAGTAACTTCCCCCACACTCAGTTTTCTACCTGTCAGGATTTCTAGAAATAAATGCAAAATATAAATGTTAAAATATCTGCTGTATCACATGATATATAAATTTTTGAGAAACACTTACTGAATGAATGACTACCAGAATAATTTAGGAAAGATTGGTGAAAGTAGACACTAAAATGTGGTTTCATTTTGTAAGCACAATCCTATATACAATTTTTGATAAATGTGTCCACCAGAATAATATATTACCCTAAGGCAATTAGATAAGCAATCAGAGTTTTCTAAAAAGGCAATATGGATGAAAAAACAAAGTAAACATTACTGATAATGTTTTGGTTATTGTGTTCTGAACAGTTAAAATTTGATGTTTACATGCTTTTGATGACTCAGGGATTTTGCAATTTTCTCATTTCATGAACTGAAATACATAAAACTAAGCATCTCTTAAAAACCATGGGATTTTAGAACTGGAAATAGTCCGTGGAAGTCATCTGTCCAAGCTTCTTATTTTGCATTTGAGGAAACTGATGTCCAGAAATGTAAACTTATCCAGGGTTGATGACCTTGAGGATGACAGAGCTACAACTAGATCCAGGAGTTCAGCTCAGTCTAAGCCATCTTCTTCTAGATTTTGATTAATAATGTCTTAACAACAGCACCAACTAAAAGTTCCACACCTTATAAATCAGCATGAAACTTGTCCAGAGGATAGAATAAGTGTATGAATTCAATCATCATTTAGATCTAAGAGAGAAGAATGAATTAAAACAAAACATTAAAGTTTTGCAATTTGTAAAAGAACCTATTTCCATAGGGATCATCATTATAGTTCTATTGCAGATGCAAACTATCTTAAGATCCTTTAGATTATATACATCCAGAAAACTTGAATTCAGGCTCTGCAGTATAGAGAAAGGCAGCAGATAAATGTTCCCACTTGATACAAAGGCTGACTGTATTCTTTTTTAAAAATTTTTTAATTTTAATTTTTTTTTATTTTAAACCAAGAACATGTATTGGTACATTTTACATATAATGGTTACATTCATCACATTTATTTTGTACCTGTACATAATGCATCTTGGTTCTCCTCCCCTCTTCCCCACCCCTCCCCTCTGTTCCCTCCCTCCCTATTTACCGCAGGTTTAGTCATAATTTTCCATATTTTCCCTTTCCCTTTTCTTTCCTTTGTGGCCTTTCTGCTTTTCCCCTTCTTTCTTTCTAGTACTCCTCTCCTTTGTATATTATCTTCCTTTTATATAATATCTATTACACCTCTTTGTCCTTATTTACAGTTATGGTTTCTCATATCAGAGAGACAATTTGATGTGTACTCATGAGTGTCTGATTTATTTCATTTAAAAGTGTGTTCTCAAGGAACATCCATTTACATACGATGACTCTAGTTTATCCTTTTTTATGACTGTGTAGTACTCCATTGTGTAGAAAAACCACATTTTCTTTAGCCATTCATTGGTTGTTGGGCATTTAGGTTGTTCTGACTGTATTCTTCATATGACCAAGAAAAATAAACTAACTATCTGAATCTACAGTGAAAAGGAACTCACTTAAGTATTTTAAAATGTAATACAATTATTTTCTTTAACATTTAACAATAATTTGAGTGGTTAAGCTCTGAGGCTGTGATTTAGAGGATTATGTGAGAAGTTATTCTTAGAAAAAGGAAAGTGAAAATTTTAAAGAAAGTAGAACATCATCATCTATCTTTAAGAAAAAGATTTTTTTCAGACACTTATCATCCATCTTTCCCATTGTATCTCTTACAAGAGAAACTACTCTTAAATCTGTTGAACATTTTGGGACACTGAAGAGAGGAAAAAATTGTTCAAGGGACCAAAGCTAAAATAATTTGGGTTGATGTGGAGGCCCATGGAACAGTCCTGAGGTGCTTGCATCTTTAATTAGTACAAACTCTACTCTCACATACTTCAGGAAGAAAGGCACCATCCACCCAGGGGAATCAATCACAGCATCATACATTCCAATTAACTTTGTCTTTTATTACCTCTCATTGATGGCCTTTGAAGTGTGTTCAGATTAACATAAAATTTGCAGTCAGAAGATTTCTGTACTTCTAAGCTTCTAAAATACTATTCATACTATCTAAAGTGATTCATATGAACAAAATAAATTTATATAATTATTAATATCTGCTAGCAAAACATGAAAATCTTATGAGATACTATGGTGGTTATGAGTTTGTGGACTTTATAAATTGGTGCTTCTTGATACTTCAGTTGCATCATCTATAAAGTGGGAAAACAGCATGACCTCCTTCATCTAGAGTTGCATTAAAATTCAGTGAGGTAAACTGGATGCACTTAGATTAGTTCCTGATACACAGTATGGACTGTGAATTTTATATTATTACTGTTATTACTATTAAATGATTATTTTTGTTATTTAGTGAGCTCATATTATGTTGAAGTTCCTTTGCTGTATTTCCTCATTTAAACCTCATAGTGACCTTGTACTTCATAGGTTGGTAGCATTACTTCCTTTTCACAGCAGAGGAGACCAAGCTGAGGGAGCTTAAGAAACTTGTCTCAGCACACAGAATAAGAAAGCAGAGCTACAGTTCCAAAAATAAGTGTATTTTACCTCAGAATTAATAAGTGTCTTTTTCATGGCACTGTGTTAACTTCCAGCTGAGTCTATTTTTGTGAAGTCTTTCTTAAATCCTCATCATCCTGCAGATAGGATTGAATGAAAATATAGGAACCTCTTCAACTCTGTTGTAGACTGATGTCTAGTTGTGTGTTTTCAGAATTAAACATATGTTGTTTCTTTTTATAAAGCTATGTTTTTTTGGTGAAAGATTTTAAGTTCTGTACTAAGAAGAAAGCATCAATAAGTAGTCTCTTCACTCAGAGAAGACTACCCTTATGTCCTTGGTGCATATTCTTCCTCCTCTCTCCATATTCTGAACATCATATTTGTCCTAAAATCTTTGGGCTGCAAAGGTAGGTTTACTAACAATACTTTCATAGAATAAATAAGGGCAAAGATGAATCTTGTTTTCTGCGCTGAGTAAGATGCTTTCTTTCTATTGAATCTTTGTGTGGCACAAGGCCTAGACTGTGGTTAGCTAGCCAATATTTTTAATGATCATAAAGCAAAATAAAAACACAAAAATGAAATGTAAGAACATTAGAAGCCCCACAGGAAAAAAGAGTCAGTGGTGGTTGGGAATTTTTTGTTTCTTTTGGGTCTTAGTGCTATTCCATTTTAATTAGCCAATAGTAATGGACATAATCCCTGTTCTTTTTCCAGCCAAGTCTCTATACCAACTTCTATTTGAAATGTGGATTTTTTTTAACCAAAAGAGATAAATGATAATAAAAAGAGTTCTGTAACTTCAAGACTTTTATAATTCATCTCTTTGCCAATGAAAAAATAGAAAGTGACAATAGCAAAAAATTAGTTTGTGCTATTTCAGGTTTTAGGACTCAGGGAGAGGCGTATAGATGGCCAATAAATTCCACCCACAGATTCTAATGATCTTTTATTGATTTTGCTCAGCCTCTAGTACAGTTTCTGCTGAAAAAAATAAAAATGCAAAAATAGAAGTTAAATCATATTAAGTGTTGGCAGAGTAGCGAGACACTACTTTCTCATTCTCATCTACTGTTTTACTTTACTTTTCAACTTCTTTACAACATTTTCAATAAATTATTGCTGCTATTATTTTTCTTAGTGCAGTGTCCCTAATGAAATAAAAAAACCCAACAAAAGTGGAAAGCACAGGAGAAATAGATTTTTCAAAAAAAATATAGAGTAATATCCAAGAACCCTAGATTCTGGGTGGCAAATTTAATATTTTAGTATTCTTGATGGCAATTTTAATATTCTAGCTTAATCTAGAACTAGTTTTTCATGGAGTCAGAATAGAGGGCAAATTCAGAACAGAGGTCTTGAAGCAAACTTAGCTTATTTTTTTCATTCACATGAAACATTTTTGAATTCTATTGGCTTTGGGTTTTTAAAACAAATCTGAAAATTGTTAAGTGATCTGTAGTCACTAAATCACAGATAATTGAATGCTTTTAAAGTATTTTTCAGTGCTTGATCACCTCACAGTTCTTACATGTACCTGCTGATACAGCAAAAAGTAACTTCGGGTCATTTGAAATGGATAAGTACAGATAGTCATCTGAATGATTATTTGTGGACTCTAGTTGTGTTTCAGTATAACTATACTAGAAAGAGGCACAGCTAATATAGATGAACAAAACAGCTATTCTGCATGAGCCAATCTTCTTCATTAGGTGTATTAGTTACCTTTCTAGAGCCAATGTTTGGAAGAGAGAAATTTTAAAACAGGACTTTTACAAGTTACAACACTCACCCATAAGCCAAAAGCAGGAAGAGTGCCGAATGTCTGTCTATGCACTAGAGACCCAGAAGATCCTATGAAGGGCTGAGAGCCCACGGCACTGTCCTGTATACTTCTGTGTCTGTAGATGATGGCTGATGAAAACTTTATTAGAACCAGGATACGATGCTCACAGCAGAAATGAAGACCAGAGCTCCCCCAAAAGCAACAGCAGCCATTCTTGATGACAGCAAGGTCCCGAGCTCCTCCTGTGACGGAGAACAGCTGAGTCCCCTTTGGGAGAACCAGGCCCAGCAGAGCTTCTCTTGGGAAACAGCCCACAACTATCTTCTGCTTCTTTTCCCCTTTATGTTGTGTCGGCAGCAATCCTCAGGTGGATCTTCTATGCCCAGAACCACACCAGCTCAGGCCAGTGGGTCATTCCTGCTCAAGCTGACCGTATCAGTCTGCTGCATTATGATATTAAGAGGAATTTTGGCTTAGATACCCATAGGCCCCCATTTAGATCTTCTGCATAAAAGTCCTTCAGAATCACTGTGCTCCCTTAATTATCAAATGTTTCAAATTATATTTTCCTAATTTTATCAATATTCATTTGAATTAAAAATAATTTGTATTTTATATTCTAGGTCCCTAGTGTGGGTGAAAAGTGATTTTGTCCTTTACATTATTTGGAGAATAGTAGCTATATTTGATAAACAGAAGAGACCCAAATCTACTTTTGTATTTCCCAACATTATTTATTTAACAAAGTAGCTGAGTTCCAGTCTTTTGAAGACTGCATCTCTGAGGTCTTATGATTCAGTACTCATATACAGAAGGTGCCTGTCCTGCATGTGTCAGGGCATCAACAGAGCCTGCAGCAGTATGGAAATTCTCCTCCTCACATCTCAGTCATTGGTATGCTTTGTTGTTGTTGCTGTCAGTTTTAAAAATGGTTCTGCAAGAAAAGAGCTGCAAATGGGGACAAGTAGAAGTAGTGACAGCTGAGATAGGCTGTATTATTATTTTCTTTTCTATCAAGGAAGAATTGCAGCCAGTGCCCATCAGACTGATGTAAACACGGGATTTCTCCCCATTTGCAATTTACTTTTTAAATAGAGCACATAACATTCTGGCACACAGGAATACTGAGGTTCAGGTTCTTCACAATTATCAATTGTGACACATGCTATCCGAACCATCCAATGAACTATTATAAACTTTTTTAAAATCCACTCTCTGTTTTAAGCCTTTTGCAGAAATTAAGTTGTAGCAGTGATGTCATGCACAGTGATATCATGTGATGACTTCAAAGAAACCTATTAGTTTTTTCTGACTTCAGGTTAGAGCATAGTTATTGGATATGAAAGCAATTTTGGCTGCAAGTGTTAAAATTTTTCCATTGACTATCAAGAGTGTGGGTATTTTCTTTTGAAGTATTAATTTGGGGTACTCTGACATTCAATAAGGAAAAGAATGTCCTAGGAAGTCTGCCATATCTTAGTTGTAATCTTAGAGACTGAAAATAATCTCTCTAAAAAATGAGTACAGTGAGTCCAATCCTATAATTATGTACTGGACATTTGTCATATTTGTACTTATACTCCACCTTTTGTTTAGTCTTTCTGTACTAGCGAAGTTTCCAAATTAGCTGACTAGCAGCACTGTTTCAGAAGTCAGAACTCAAGTCTGTGGCATTCCCCTTGTACAAGGGATGCGCTTGGGCTTCACCGGTCAAATGCCCACGGAAGACTTGGTTTCGTTCGTGAGCAAAGGGAAGGAAGAGTTCTGTGCTTGGTTCTGTTTCACTGGTGCGGTGAGAGTGGAAACATCTGGTTGTTGGAGGAAAAAAGCACGCTACTTACTAAAAATACAAATAAATTGCAAAATGTGTCCTCATTTCAGTAGTTCGAAATATAAAAACAGCATCTTGGAATGAAGGAACTGTAGTCATTTGCACTGTGGTGTAAATGTTTAACGATTGATGACCCATCTCCAGGATTGGTTCTGGTTTTTAAAAGAAGTCTGGCAGCTCCGACCAATCTGTGTTTTTAAGAGAATAAGTAAAGAACAACTATATAAAGAAGGGGTTCTCACCAGAACCTTTTGTTCATCTCTCAATTATATTTGTCATGTCTCTTTTGATTCATCCTAGAACTTGAGTTTACAAGGAAAAGACACTAGGTTGTCACGGTCACATTTGGAGACCTAACCTGTGTTCACTTACATGATTTTATCTCTCATTTTGAAGGAAAAGTTGTATTCTTTTTTAACCTGTCCTTATTTGTAAAGTAGTCCATACTTTGATGAAGTTAGAGATATTCTGCCTCCTGTTGGCCGCCTTATAGGAGTAATATAAGAAGTCTCATGTTATTTGGAATGTTTTAGGTAGCAGGTGTTTATGTATATGAGGTGCATGCCAAGAACTGAATTTCTACTGGGAAAAATTTGGAAATGTAAAGGTTCGAAATAAAGGTAAACTTTCTTGTGCCTCGTGATCAGATCAAATAATCTTTAAAGTTAAATGTTCAACGGTGGGACAGCTCATTACTTTTGGAACTGTTTCCATGACTAATTGAGGACATCAAGAAAGAGAAAGTCATATTATATATTCCCACTCAATGACTTGGTAGTTTTACTGTTCAAATTATCAAGAATCATCCAGTTAGAATTTCATTCAAATGTTTTTCTGTAAAATTTGAACAGAAGGCCCTTGGAACAGAAATTGTTATTTAAGGCGTGGTCATTTCACAGATGACTCAGCACCCCTCCCTCCCCCCACTCTCTGTGAGCCTTGCCACCATACAACAACTCTAGAATCATTATGCAACCATCCAGGAGAAATAAACCTGATTCTCCCTTCTTGATGGTCTTTCCAGGTAGATTCAAACCATAATGGTCCATGTATAAAAACTTTTAGTTGCAGCAGATATTGTACACATGTAATTACTGCTTAATCAGCCATAAAGAAAAAGAGATGAACTGAAAGTTTTTTTTTTTTGGCTTAAAGCAAATCAGTTTTTTTTTCCAGTAAAATAATATGGCTATCATATCCATGGTTTTTGTATTGCATAGAATTAGAATGCATGCTAATCAACTTGGAATTTTGAAATGTCTGCAAGGAAATAAAATGAAACACCCGTGGAGGAGTTCAATCTTTTTCACACATGTGGAGTTCCTCCACTAAAAGTGATGAAATTGATGTAGTATTCAGGTTCCTGCTCTTCTGATTATAATTTAGTTTGAGTGAACCTTTTTTGACTATCTACTACCTGTCAGGCCTAAAGTTTGTAACGAATGATGCATAGTCATGTGTCTCAGGGTTGCACAGGATTGCTGAGTATTAATAAATCCATGGTGAAAATTACTTTGATTAGAAAAGTTTCTTTAATGAAGGGTCAAGATCTTCATAGCAAAATCAATAATGTAGTACCTACTTGGCTGTTCACTTTTCCCAAATGACCACAAATTTTCAGTGATGATAGGGGAAGCCATTCAATAAAAAAATAAAGTCAGCAGTGCTTACTACAGTGAAATATTTCTTATGAATACGTGTTTAAAATCTTATAATACCAACCTACACTAGTTGATGAGTGACAGGATCTCATTTGAACAGCAAATAACCCTGTGGGATAGAGTTTATTAGTCAGAGGTTTTAGCTGTAAGAAACAGAAGTCACCACGAATTGTGTATAGAACTATATTATGGAGAATCTTTGAGATTCAGACCCGGGGTGAGTGTCTAGGAACCACACCCAGAACTGGCACAGGGAAGAGACTGCCTTCGGGCCAGTGTTACAAGAAGTCAGGATTACTGTCACCATCGTGACTATTAACACCCATTTAACACTGTGTCAGGAACTCAACCTCTCAACCAAACCACTCGTGTGTTTATAATCCGTGGTAATCTGTGATTACAGAAATAACACAAAGATTCTCCTATTGACGTTCTTTCTTTGGGTTCATTCACTTGCTCTGTGTTCTGCATTCCTGATTATTCTAAGTTATCCAGTCCCCAAATCAGGAAACTTCTCAGGAGAAGCACATTATGTCTGAATGCTGAGAATGAGCTATGTTTGGGGCTCTTGACTTTGATAGGGAGGATGGTACTGGGTTAAAAGCTGTGGAGAGCTAGAAACAATGTGAGGTGCTGAGGTTTGTGGGAAGTAGGATCTAAAAGCTGATGGGTAAAAGGGAGAGAAAGTAAGATGGGAGTATATAAAAAGAGAAAATTTTATCAAGACCTTTGTTGTAGAAAACATTTCTACAGCACTAAAATCATCTTGTGTTACATATAAAAATCATTTAATAAAAATGATCATTCTTAAATATTGCTTTGTCTTTAGATTAGAGATCACATTTTGGGTTTTTTTTTTTAACAGAAATGACAAAAATAATTTAGGACTGTAAGTAATGTGTAAATAGGAGTCATTTGAAACAGACAGTTCCTCTTGATTACAATTTCACCTGTTGCCTTTTCTCAAATATTTTCTTTATGACTCATCCATATTTGTCAATTTATTTAATAATTTCAACCAAGGTTAAAATGCTACACAGTGACCTTGGCAACTTAATGGTGAGAAAAACATTTTTTAATAGGTGGAAATCACAAAGCTTGTCCCTCCCTTTTTATATCCTCTGACCAGAGAATTCTTATATGACCCTCCTTCCCTCTTTTCTTTTTTCTCTCCTCTCCTCTCCTCTCCTCTCCTCTTCCCTCCCCTCCCCTCCCCTCCCCTTTCCTGTCCTTTTTCCATCCCTTCCCTTCCCTTCCCTTCCTTCCTTCCTTCCTTCCTTCCTTCCTTCCTTCCTTCCTTCCTTCCTTCCCTCCTTCCTTCCTTTTCCAGGACTTGGGATTAAACCTAGTGCCTTCCACTAAACTACTGGCCTTCTAGCTATTTTTATTTTTTATTTTGAGACAAGGTCTCTTTAAATTGCTAAATTTCCCAGGCTGAGCTTGAACTTATGATTTCCCTGCCTCAGCCTTCCAAAATGCTGGGAGTAGAGGTGTATGCCATCACACCAGGCTGACTCCTTTTTTTCTTGAATGCATCATTTGATACTCTTTAGGGGATGAAGACAAAGGAAAATAAAAACAAACAGATGTGTTTAAGAGCTTTCTATGAACTCTTGAAGTCTTCATTATAAAAACTTCAGATATTCATACGTCTTGATTATTTTTGAAAAGAATGGTATCAATGGAATGATTTTTGAATTCTCCTGCATACTTTAAAAATATTTGGGCAAGAAAATCACATTAAAAATAGATAAACTGTATTGAAACCTTTAGAAATTCTAAGAAGACAAGAAAAATGTGTTTTTAGGTGGATGAAACTTGTGGAAGAAGTACATAGCTGTCTGCTCTGGGCTTTCACTATCATTTGGGAATTTGTGCTTATTATATGATGTGTGGTGGTATTTTGGAATAATTATTTTGACTCATTAATATAAAGATTAGTTTTTCTATCTTTGATTTAATAAAATAGTTTGGTCATATGTAATTTATTTGATATTGGTCCTTGGTCAGAGAGTCAATTCCTCAATTTCAATATTGTTTATTAAAGGAGAAGTGTAATCCATTTATATGATGACAGTTTATAACAATTCCTCAGAGATGATTGTTTTGACAATTAGAAGTAGAATATTGTGTTTTCCTTATAGGTTCCTAAAAGAATGCCAGACACAGATGGTCAGTAAGTACTCCAGGGTGTATTCAGTGAAAAAATTCTGAACAGCATTTACAGAATATTACTGTTTATGTGGAATGGTGGGAGGTGAATAATATATATTTTTATCTGCTATTCTTAGGCTTTAAAGTTATTTGGAAAAAAACACAGACATATAATGGCATTTACTCACTTTGAAGTTGTAGAAGTGTTGAGGGATTGAATAGACAGAGACCAGGCAGGGAGGGAAGCAATCATGTTTTGATTTTTGAACTTTGTGATTATACTATTTACTTAAAAACAAACAAACAAACAAACAAATATTTTAATTAAAAATGAGTGATTCCTTTTGTGAAATTTTATAAGCCATATAGGTGTAATTTCCCCTTCTTTTATTCTCTTTATTAATGTTTTTTATACCTACGGCTTCTAAATAACCAAATTGCAACATCTGGGACATAAATTACAAATAAATTTTACTGTAATTACTTTTTGTTTAGCAATTCATTTGAAAACTATAAATTTCCTGTGAATATCCATATGTCTAATTTTACAGTCCATAAATTTGATGACTTTTCCAGAAACTTTGACATTAATGGTCCACAGAGGAAAGGAAAAAAATATTGAAAAGATTAAGAATTAAATAAAAGTGAATAACCAAATACCATGAGCCCCAAATTTAGACCTCAATTTTTTTCTACAAATGTCAGTGTTTTGGAAGCTCCTGGCATTTCTGACTGGGAGGCTGAGAGAGTGAGTCTGTGAAAATCATGTCGTCTTCTCAGAGCCCACATTAAAACTACTGAACTCTAAGGTCCTTTCCAGTTCTACCAGTCAGTCATTCCACTGCAAGAATGATGTAGGTAAGCAAGAAAATAGGATCCAGGATGAATCCTTTGAGAGCAAGCTGTAAGACCTTGATATGATTAGTATGCCCTTGCTATAGTAGTACATTCTTTGACCTGCTCAGTTTAAACAAAAATAGTACTAAACATACCATGAGATAACTTATAAAAGAGAAGACACTCTTGATGATAGAAATGTTAATTAACAAGACGAATCTTCAACTCTGAACATCTTTAAAGACAAAACCAAAAGTTTTTAAGGCAATTTAGAAATTTTTTAGAGAAAAATGTCCTTTTTGAGCCACAAGTAAATATCTCCATAGATTATTTAAGAAGTGCCACAAATTCTCACTCGGTAAAATTTCTTCATTATGTCAGTTATTCAGTATCTAAGCAAGGTTACTTTTGCTCTGTAATCACAGCAGCTACTTTGGTATTTTTAGGTCTATATTTCATCTAAATGAGAAAGAATTTATAAAGCTAGAGATGAATATTTATTTAAATTTGTATTATGTTTCATAATTTCCCTTGTAACCACCTCACTCTTTTACAATATCATATTTTGCTTTTTGTTTTTTGAGACAGGGTCTCAGTATGTAGTTCAGGCTGACCTTGAATTTACTATGTAGCCTAGGCTGGCCTAGAACTCACAGCAATCCTCCTGCCTCAGCCTCTCAAGTGCTGGGTTTACAGGTGTGCACCACCACACCCAGCTCATATGCTTTCAAAATGGGCATTTGCCTTGATAATTCTTATAATCCCTAACATACTTCCATGATTCAGAATAAAAATTAGCCTTGTAATCACCCTTAAAATTTTCAAGTTCTCCCAAAAGGGAACAATGTGCACACTGAACATACATTCTCTGTTAACAATGTCTTTAGTATAAAATGGCTTAATAATCCAGAATGGAAAAAAAATGATTTTAGGCTTTCCTATAATTTATTTCCCTAATCCATTCTTATTATAATTGGCTTCTATTTTAAATACTTCAAGAAGTATTAAATGTTAGCACAATTTAACTACTTGATGCCTACTTTATCAGTGTGCTACCCCACATTTTGCAGCCTGAATAGTTTCAGAGATTACTAGTAATATTTCACTGCATTGTTCTTTTGACTTCTTGACTAACTATAGGATAATAAGTGTCCTTTAAGTAAATAATCAGAGATTCCTAAGCATAAAGGGTATTCACATGTTAGCTTTCAGTTAGATGCTTACTTTGAGTGATTGTGACATCAGTTCATCCTTGGCAATCATATACTAAGTCTAAATTATAAAATTTCTCCACAAGAAGATGCCACAACTTGTTAGAAATTTCATTTTTAACCAGCCCTCACCTTGAACTGTAGGCAATCTAAATCTTTTAGGCTACATTTCAGGATTATATTTTTATTTTAGTGAATCAAGGAGAGAAAATGGACCCCATTTGTATTTTGAAACATTTTAAGACTAAAGGAAACAGTCATTTATACAACAGTTCCCCTCCTTACTCATGCGTTTGCTTTCCATGGTTTCGGTTACACACCATCAACTGTAGTCTGAAAATATTAAATGGAAAATTCCAGAAATAGTGTATAAGTTTTAAATTGTGTTTTGTTCTGAGATACAATTGCATTGTCTGTTCCAACTCACTGTGAGCATGAATCATCCCTTTGTCCCATGTATTTTACTTGCCCATTGGTCATTTGTATTGGTCTCCAGTATTAGATCTTTTGGGTATCAGATTGACTCTCATGGTATTAAAATGCTTGTGTTCAAGTCATTTTGGCTTATTGCTTATTTGTTTCTAGTGACATGGACTTTCTTTGAAGAACACAGATATATTATTTTGCAGAATGTCTTACATTCTGAAATTTTAAAATTGTTTCCTCATGATTAGAATCAAGTTGAGCATTCTGGACAAGATACCATATAGATGATGTTGATATTTGTTATAGTGTCCCACAGAGACAACTGACAACCAGGTTGTCCCACTGTTGGTAAAACTCAGTTTGTATATTTGATTAAAGTTTTTTATTATGAAATTATTCCATTGAAAAGTGTCATTTTCTCTTTGCATTTATATGTAACCTGTAGGATGTTGTGAGAGAAAGTAGCTATCTTGTTACCTCTGAACACTTCATTCATTTATTTTGGGATCCAGTGGTGATTCTTGTCCAGTCAGTTACTGCACTTTTGGTAAGGGAAAAGGTGTTTCTCTGATTTAGTTCTTTTGTCTCCTTTTGTCAGCAAACATTTTTCTATATTCACATTTTTATTTCTGTTGAAGTCAGGGATAAAAATGAACATTTTTCCTTCAGTAGAAATAACCTCCCAGTGTGGTTGGCCTTGCTGGTTGGCTCAGCTGCCCGGCACATGCTCTGAGGGAGCCATGGCTGGGGTATTCATATGGAGCCGATTACCTGGGCTCCGTTTCAAGGATATGGTATAATTTTCCTTTCCTAACTCACGATTATGTGCCATTCGCTGCCGAGGAGACAGGGCATATAATTGAGCTAGGGCTGTGCAAATGCTTCTAATTCACAGCACAAGCTGTACTAATTGTGGGTCATCTTTTTATGTGAAAGATGACAATTATGATTATAGAAAATCTATGTTTTTCAGTTTACTTCTTTGGGCTTTAAAAAAATATTTAAAGAGTTTTGTGACTTGCTCTTCTCTTTGTTCCAAGCACTGAAGAACTGTCCTCCTGAAATAAAAGTCCTGCTGAAAGCAATTAAAACTAGGCAAATACTTTTATTACTAAAATGTTGTAAATGATGTGAAATGTTTTCTTAAAAAGATAATTGCAGATAATAAAAACAACAGAAGGAGCTTACTACCAAGAAATATTTTCTCAGATAACTTCCAAAATATTAAATTTTAACGGACATAATAATTGTACATATTTGTGGGGTACAGTGTGACGTTTCAATGTATGTATACAGTGTGGGATGATCAGAGCAGGGTGGTTGGCATGTCTGTCATCTGCAACATTTATGATACTTTTTTGTGTTGTGAACATTCAAAATTCTATTAACTATTTTGAAATGCACAATTGTTTACAATCACAGTTATTCCATTGTGGTATAGAACACTGTAAATTATTTGTCTTACCCAGCTGTACCTCTGTAGCCATTCACTGTCTCTCTCTGTCTTACCTATCCCTACCCAGGCTTGAGTAATCATTGTTCTACTTTCCACTTCTTTGTAGTTTTCACATACAAGTGAGAAAGCATGTGGTTAGGGTTTATTTCATGTAGCATAAGAATGCTTTCAAGCAAAAAGGAAAAACAATGACAGAAATAAGAGAAAACATGTGAACATTACAAAAAACATTATTTGAGTAAAGTTATGACAACAGTGTTATATTTGTGAGTTAAAAGGATGAATCAGAATTACTTGATAACTATAGTATATAAATTGAGGAAAAAGATTATCAGTGCTTGTGTGTTCAGGAAGAGTTTAATATTAGACTTGGTTAACGTCAGCAATCATGGTAAAATGTTAAGGGTAATCACTAGGAAAATAAAAATGAGATATTCAAATTCTAAATGCACACACGCATTAAAGAAAAGAAAAAGAAAAAGTAAAGAAAATAAGGAAGAAAGAAAGAAGGAAAAAAAAAACAAGAAAAAGGAAGGAGACAAGCAAGACCAAAAAATTATGGTAAGAGGAAACTCATATATGTCAATAATTATAATAAGTATTAGTGGATTTAACAGTTGAGTGACAGAGCATAAAGAGTGGATAAATCACCCAGATAAATACTTATGAAGACACATCTGAAGCATAGGAATGTAGAGGTGGACAGTGAAAGGATGGAGGAAGATTTATCAGGCAATTAGTAATGAAATAAATCTGGTATGGTTATATTAATATCAGGAAAAGAGAATTTTAAGTCAAAAAGCTTGGCATATTTAGCAGGTCATAGCACAACAAGGGAAGGGGTTTCATCTGGAAAATATAATTCAAATATGAATGCAACAAATAACCTCAAAACACATAAACTGACAGACCCACAATTATCATAAAGACAGATGCCTAGACGCCTTTTCATGTTACTGACAGAAAAAAATGGACAAAAATTCCTTTACATGATTAGGACATACAAGTACAAATTTGATTTAATAGATATATAGAGAATTATACATTTAACATTAGAGGATATACATTCTCATCAATATAAATGGAACATTCATAATAATTAAGTACTGCAAGTTGAAGCAAATTTCTGCCAAATTTCAAAGTTATTTTTCTATCAAAAACCTCTGATCATAGTACAGTTAAATCAGAGCTTCAAAACAGAAAGATGAATAAAAAATGTTCTTAATATTTGGAAATGAAAAATTAAACATGTAAAAATGTTTATTCATATTTCAAGAAGGAATCATGATATTTAAATAATATTAATTGAAAGATAAAACTTATGGGAGGTGATAAAAATAGTGTTTTCAAAAAAATTTGTAGGCTTAAATGCTTATATGCAAGAAAAATATGTTAAAATAAGCCATTATGCAACTTGAGATATTAGAAAAAGAACAGCAATGTTAATCTGAAGAAAGAAGCATGAAGGAAGTCACTAAGATAAAACAAAATATAAATGAATTAGAAAACAGACATAACATAGATGATCATCAAAGAATAAAGTTTGTTCTTTGAAAAGCCAAAAAAAAAAAAAATCTGGCAAGATTGAATAATGGAAAAAAGGGAGGGAAGGCACAAATACATAGCATATTAAAATATCTTGAAAATAAAAAATGAGGATTTGAAGAGAGGAAAAAATAGCAGTTGTACATTGATTAAATCTTCCAGTTAAAAAGCAAATATTTCAGAATATGCAAAACTGATACGTTGGAAACCTAAAACAATGAAAAGTTGATTGAAAGTTGGTAAAATAATACAGGAGAATAATAGTAACCAAAAATGATAAAGTAGCTATATTAATATACCAATTAAAATTTAATACATAAGGTCAAATAATACTTAAAAATGAAGTTTCAATTCACTAGGAAATTAATAGTTCAAAACTCTATGAACATAAGTGAAGTGTATTAACCAATGTACATGAGACAAAGTGTGTATAAAAATTGCCACACGCATTATCATTGTGGAATATTTTTAAACATTTCTCCTAGGAATTGACAGATAGACTATGTTAGTAAAACTCTCCTGAAAACCCACTTATCATTTTAAAGACTTGTGCTAACCTCATGCCCAGGACTTCCATTCCTAGGCCTCTATCTAAGACAAAGCCCATGCATGTGAACCAAGATGGTTGTACAACTAATGACTGTGATTGTAAACATCTTAAACAATACACCAGCTTTCAGTGGACATTTGGATTGCTTAAAGAATTTTGCTACATTGTTGTGATACAATCACCTGTGATGCAAACACAAAGATATGTCTGAGATTAATAAACACAAAATTCTTTGGAGCAAGGCTGTGCGACACACAGAGAGGATGCATAGTTGGGGGCCACAAGAGCATCAAAAGAGCCATGTTTTGTCTTTGAAGCTAGGAGCAGGTGGTGGCATGAGTATTCACTATATATTCTACCCATATTAAAGGTATTTTTGTACTAAATGGTTAACACAAATAATATGCTATACAGTAATACAAATTAGATTGAGCAAAGAGTAGTGGGACTTTTAGAGTCCTTACAACCATTTTGCTTGAAAATCTGCAAAATTAAGGAAGAAAAAAAGTCAGCTGTATTAGTAAATTTTTTTCAAATGCAATATAGATTCAGAAAATGTTAAGATATCTATTGGTCTCTGTAATTTCTACAAATCTTTAGATGTCCTCCTTACTTGGAGTAAAAATTAGAGTTTTCATTATGGGTTTATCAGTGATGAATAGTATGTGCTGTTTTTATCCTTTCCTAAGCTTCTATCTTTTCTTTCTGCATTACACTGATCTTTGCAGTTATGGTGCCTTGCTAGGACAGATAATTAGAGTTATCTCCCTCTTTGTTGAGTGAATGGGGTGGGAGAACTCAACCTGTGTATACTCTGGGACAGTGGAACATACTTTTACCTATGGTGACACTCAAGGCTCTGGAACAGATAAAAGTTGTATCCCCTGGGTCCAGATAAACCAGTTCAATTCTTAGGAAGGTGCATGGAGGATATCACAGAGGAAGACATTTTTTTTTTTAAATGGGACATTTGAAAGAAAGATTTTTAGGCCTTCAAGAATGGAGGGATATTATTGCAAGCAGAGGAGGCAACTTTCAATTTTACTGCAAGTTTGTGGAAATACATAGGATCAGTGTGACCAAAATGAAACTAACAAAAGATGTATAGAGAATGGGTGATGGGTGAGTGGAGATAGTGAATAGAATGAGAAGTCAGAAAATAAGGCGGAGTCTAAGCTAGCGGACTTTATGCCATGGTAAAAATTGAAACTTTGTCCTGCAGGGAATGGGATTTCAATGAGACATTAAGCACAAAAATGACCTCCTTATATTTGAGTTTTTAAAAGTTTCACTGTAAAGAATGACCCAATTTTCTTGCCTAACATTATGGCACATTAAAAATATGCATCACCATCATTATTATCATCTTCAAATGTTAGCGCTGGGAGGGCCCTGGAGAGGTGATTTATGACCGTCTACAGGCACACAATTTGATGTTTTGTTTAAAAAGAGCCCAATAGGTAAAAAAGGTAAAATCCTATTTATTTCCAGAATAGATAGTATGGGGAAAACGATGGTATTACTTGAAGCAAAACCGTGTGTTGCACCACGTTCTACTTAGATGTAGAATTTTAAAAAGTAATTAAGGCAAACATTTGAGATTGTTGAGATCTTGTTTAAGTCATGAGGTGATGATCTGGTTTCCTCTAGGGAAGTTTTAAGCAATTTAGGTATAATCCGAGATCCAACATTTGTTTGTAATATGGTTGTTTGGAAAGTAAATTTCATGATAAAAATTATGATGATAAATTTCATAAGCGATGGATGGCATTCAACCTAATTTCAGCAATACAAGTGAGGACAGTTGGAGGAGAAAGTAGACTTAATGGGCCACAAGTTCTGTGAGTTCTTGATCATGGATGCATCTCTGTTGCCTACCAAACTGCCTTGCATGGAGTAGGTGCTTACTGATTATACAATGAGTGAAACAGACCAACCACAGGAATGCCACGTTTTACCTGAATTTCAGAGAAGATGGCAGCTAAGGATTTAAATGCCCTCAAGAAGCGCTTTGCTGGTATTTCCACTATCTGCCTTTTGTGTTTCTTCATTATTTCAGATCAAATCATTTTTGTGACTGGAAAGTTTGTCATATGACACACCTTGGTGTTCACATCTCTTAGATTTTGCACTGAACAAAAACTCTCTCTGGCATAGAACCCAAAATCCAAGGGAATTTTTTTCTACCATAGGTGGAGTTCAGTACCTATTATTTCCATCAGCAATGGCAGATAGAATCGTGTGGGAACAGGGTTACTTAACTGGAAGTGTATTATTAGAATGAGGGAGGGTGGGAGCTTTTGCCAATCAGTTTAATACTCTGCAAACATTCTCGTCTTTTGAGAGAAGCTTCTTATCCAAACTAATGGATTATCGAAAGGGAAAGGAAACATCCCCCTCTTTAAAGTGTATGCTCTTCATGATGATTTAAGATGATGATGTACCAAGGACTAACATCTTCAGGTAGGCAAAAGAACACCAAAGTGAATTAAAGTTATTATGGTGATGCAAGAAGAAAAATAAAATTATGACAGTGGATGAGAAATAATAAAAAAGTAACCCCAGTGTGTATTTGATGGTAGATTTTTAAAGAAAAAATATAGTTTCATTCTGTTAAATATTAATATA
>PVJO010022125.1:0-28660 GCA_004026905.1 Hystrix cristata | reverse complement strand
CCAACTCTGCCAATTCCCAACTTGCCAGCGCTTGTCACAATGTTTACAATTACAAATTCAAATACACAAAAGTCCTTAGTTGCACTGCAGTTCAGCAAGGCTGCCAAGAATCTGGGATAAATCCTTCAAGGGAAAGGAAAAAGCAAACAAACAAACATAAATTGACGACAGACAAAGAAATACAACTCAGCTTGGATAATAAACACTAGAGTACCGAGCTAAAGAAATTCATTAAATGGGTCAAACCAGGGCCTATTTGATAGCCAAGCCACTAATTGCTTTTTTCTTTTAATTGTAAAAGTCTAGTACCAAAAGTGTTGTTTTATTTTATTTCCTTAGTGCCTATATCTTAAAAACCAAAATACAGATTAAATGCTGTTTTTATCAAGGCTAAAGGCAGTGTTTGACCAAAGATATAGTATAGCCAAGAAAGAGACTTCCTTTGATTTTCTTTTGCCTAAATCTTTTTTTTAAGTAATGCTTGAGGGAAGTATCTGACGAGCAGAAAACCCAATTCTCTGCTCAGTTTTTGCTGGGGAAGCGGGAGGTAGAAACTAGAAATGCTGAAGTAGCCAAAGTCAAAACAATCTGATTAAATTTCTTCTCAACATTAGGAACAATTTAGTATTATGCCAAGACCATCTAGTCCTGAAAACAAATATGTTTGCTTTAGGGAAAGGCAGCTAAATCAATTAGAAGAATATGCCAATTGGTGACATTGAGAAATATCACTGAAATATTCTCTTTCCACTTCAACGTAAAATTCTTGCTTTATAATACTACTATTATTAACAAAATAGCAACTCAAACATTACCAACAATCACTATATAAGTGGGTTTTCTACCCTATGGATGGGTATTGTCCCCTCTATTGTTTTATATCTCTTAACCAACAACCGTGCTACAAAAGCAAACGATTTTGAAAATTGAGCTATATGAATAGCCTGGACTAAAACGAAAGTAACCATATGCTAAATTAATCTGACACATTTAATAATGAATCATTGTTGTGCTATATGGTAATTATGTATAATTGACAATTTGTATATTTTTGCATCTAGTATTCCTAACAATTTTACTTTTTTATTTCTCAACACCTACTGTCAGTGTTGCTTGACAGTTTTCCTCATTCCAAGACAGATTTTAATTCTTACTACTTTATTTTGTCATACAAGTTGAAACAAGATTCTAGATTTGGCACTTCAAAGTTAGGCCCAAGGCTTGTTCCAAGGATCTCTGGGCCTCCCGCCCACCCCCATGTCTTACCCAAGTGTGGCAGCCCTTCAGCTGCTCTCCCTCATTCAGGACCCTAAAAATCCCGATGTCTGAAACGTTAGGAAAAAAGCATAAGGTGGAAGTCTGCGAAGGAGTTGATGAATTAGCAAGCAGACTGCCAGCAGCATTCAGGGAAGGGTGAGGGGGAGCAGGTCAGTCAACCCAAGCTGGAGAAAAGCAGAGAGGGAGACACCCCAGAGCGACAGTGGGCGTTCACAAGTCTGCACACTAACACAAAACTTGACACTTGGGGCTTTTCTTCTTGCTCGTTTTTCCCAGGCACTTAACCTTAATATCACTAGATGCCTTTAAGAGATGGGATACTTTACTTCCACACTGTTTCACAGATATCTTTTCCACCTTATGCACTCGCACAATGAATGACTGATACACGGTAGGGCCTAAGTGAATAGTCACGGAATGCATTATTTTTGAGTGTGGATGGGCGGAGAGGATGCTAGAGACTGAACCCGGAACCTTGTACGTGCCAGGCAAGTGCTCTACCACTGAGCTACAACTTCAGCCCTATTTTTAATCATTTTTTAAAAAGAAAATTCTCAGTAATGCTTGTATATTTCTCAACAGATCCAGGCCACTAACTACTTAATCAACTAACTCTAGTTGCTACATTTTTGTGCCAGAAATGGCCCAAGCATTAACGGCGTGGCAGGAAGAGCTCTGCCCAAATCCTGGTTCTGGTTTATTCATCCAGCATTCTCAGAACAAAACAGGTATAAATCTGTTTTCTTAGAGTGAACAGTTATTACACTACTTCGGTTTTCTGGTCTTTAAGAAGACAAGAAAATTTAAATTTTATTGAGCATTCCCTGCCTGCAAAAGCATGTACCAGACACTTCTGTGAAGGAGAAACAGGAGAGTCTGATGCCCCCTATTTCCTTCAGCGTCGGAGATCACCTGCAACATGGAGCCATCTATCCCGCCCCGAACGTTCACAAGAAAGGGTATTTTACAGCATCTCTTAATAACAATGTTAACAATAAAAGTAATACTTCTCTTCCAGTCTCTCCTCCTTCATTCTCTTCTGGGGCTTAGCAAGGACACTGATAAACCACCTTACATCCCCTGGAGTTAAGAAGCTTTTTTATTTCTAATCTAAATCCTGCCTGTTATAGTTAAATCCATTTCCTCTTATTCTGCTCTCATAGAAGACAGAGAAGAGCCATTCATCCTCCTCTACATAAAAGTTCTTCATGTATTAAAGATTCAGCCTTCATTTCTCCAAGTTATATAACGCCAATTCCTTTCATTTTACTCATATATCTTATTTTCCAAGCTTTTAGATTAATTCCATTGCACTCTTTTGGACTCTATGAATAATGAAATAGTCATGCAGCCCCTTTCAGATTCTAATTGGGTAATAAACTTTCAGGGAGGGAAGTATTTTTAAACCTTAAATCAGAGTATCACATGATCTGGGACCTAAAACATTTCTACAGAGCAGGAGGCTGGAAAATGCACATAAAATTGGCACAGAAAGCATTGGGAGAAATGAGAAAGTGCCACTTGGGTGTTATTGCTTTATAGAAGAGAAAACTAAGGCATGTGTCACAGCAAATAAGGAAAAGATGGAAGATTAAAGCTACAATTACCAGCTGTTGATTCTTGGTTTTCTACCAAGTAGCTGCCAAGTGATTACGATGTCCAATCACAATAATCTAGACTGAGGTTTAAAAAATAAGTCACATTATTACAGCTTAATCAGGCAGTGGGAATTCATGATCCACTGTGTTGATATTTTTTCTGAGAAATCTTTCAGTTCTCTCTTATTCCTTTTCCAGCTTCTACAAAAGAATCCCTCTCCACTGCTATGTTCTACAGACAGAAACAAAACCTCAGATTGTTAGTGTCTTGTACTTTACATGATATCTAAAATCAACTCATGTCTTATACTTTATATGATTTTAAATCAACCAAACTATCAACTAGTAAAGTATCATTTGCTGACATATCCATCAACTAATAAATGTATATAACAATACGATGGAATATTATTCAACCACAGAAAGGAATGATACATGCTACAACACAGATAAACTTTGAAAGAATGATGCGAACTGAAGGAAACTAGACACGATAAGCCACGTATTATATGACTGTTTTAGGAAATGTCCAGAATAGGCAAGTAAGTCCACAGAGATAGAAATTACTGGAGGAGAAGAGATAAGGAGTGAATGACAGTTTAACAGAGACAGGATTTTTATTTGGGGTGATTTTTTTAAAGTACTAGTACCATAGAGTTGTGATGATTGCAAAACATTGTGATTGTACTTAATGCCACTGAAATGTACATTTAAAAATTGTTAAAACAATAAAAGTTGTGTGTGTTTTACCAAAATAAAGAAAATATTTGTACTCTCCAGTTCTGTATGTACAAATGCAAAAGAGGCAGAGCTAGAGATGTGAGATAAGAGAGACCCTCTTGCAAGTTGGTAATCAGCCAGCTGAGTACTTATTGAGCATCTACTGAGATCAAAGTATGGGGATGAGTGCTGAGATACAGTAGAAGACATAGAAGACAACTCAACAGGACATTACTTCTCCTATTTCTTTTCTCTTTCCAAAGATACGTTTTTCCTTGGAGGGAAAAATAATGAGTGACTTTTATCAGTCCACCAAATGTGTATGTATGACCACTAATCACCATAAGTCAAATTGACTGGATTGAGAAACTCCTAGCAAATTGGTAAAGTTCTGGGTGTGTCTATGGGGCGTTTCCAGAGATGACTGGCAGGCACACCAGCAATGTGGGGTGCCAACCGATAGACTTGTAGCCTGGAAGAATAAAAAGAAAGAAGAAGGAAGTCAGCCTGCATTTCTGAAGAGCTCCAATCTGCCTCAGCAGGCGTGTCTCTCGCTGTGATCACCTTTGGACACCGGTCTCCAGATCTTTCAGCCTTCCACTGAACACTCAAACCAGCGACTCTCCAGTGAGCTTCCCAGCCTTTCATCTGGGACTGGCACTGCATTCTCACTCTCTTGTTCTGAGGCTCACATCTTCTCGGGCTGAGCAGCTACTAGATCCTCCAGCTCCCCAGTGCAGCCCTTTTGGACTCTCCCACCTATAGGACACTCCAATCCTATAAGCTTGCCCAGTAAACCTCTCTGCATAATTATACACGTACTTTCTAAAGAACCATAATAAAGACTCAATAGAGAGAGTCCTAAAATAGGGATTGGCAAATTTACACTTAAATTCCACAAAACTGTTAGTAGATACCTTGAAAAAAGGGGGAGGTGGATAGTTCGTTGGCATATTATTTCACAGAAAATGATTGTCAATCTTCTGTACTATTTAGCATGAAGAATGAAACACACGAGACAGTTTGGATTATTGGACTACTGCTCAGTATGGATTCATTCTTCCGCTTTTCTCCATTCCTCTGTGGGCATGATGTGTTTCCTGTCCCATGGATTCTGGGCTTGGCCAGATAACTGATTTTGGCCTATGAAACCTGAGAGGATGATGGGCATAGAGGAGTTAAATATGTTTGCAGAGTGAAATTTTACTCTTACGTTCCTGCTTTTTTCCATCAGACTCCAGTGCTGGAACAGTCAAATATACATAAGGCAGATACGACCCCAGACAGCAGCCTGAAGAAGTGTTGCTTGGTCGTTCCATGCTGCACCAAACTGTAATCAAATGTAGATCTTTGAGCATGGAAATAAATTTGCAGTATTTTAAGCTTTAAAATTTTGGAGTAGTTATGCAGCATTATTGTGGTAATAGGTGATTAACACAGAAACCGCACAAATACTTAGAACACTAACCACCAATAATAAATTAGTTTTTCTCTTCATATTTTTCTATTCACTCATGATTTAGTATTAAAAATGATTGACTATGTAAAATGGAAATTTAAATAAGTAATCTAACTTTTACTTACTAGAATATAACTGGTAAGGCTTGTAAAATGTATTACTTGGTTGTTAAGAAATACAGGCACTATAATGTTTGCTACATCTATGCAGATATAATCAGGTTCCAATAAACATCTTGATGAAACTAAATTAATCACTGATTTGACATTTTCTTTTGGTAAATTAGCAAAATTAGATTTTGCATTAAATGAAAATGTGTTTGTAAGGATGTCAGTGCTAGTGAAAGGTGTGATTCTAGCAAATATTCTCACTATATCTTTCCATTCTGGCTATTTCTACTCCTAAATTTCATGTTTTCAGATGCAGGCAGGGATCACAAAGCATTGTCACCTTTTTTTGACACGTTCCTTATGAAATATTTGAGAAATTTGTCTAGAAAGAATTTCACACATTCAAAGACCTTAGGCTATTACTCTTTTAATCTGTGCCCCTCCATTGGTCTAGGTGGAAAATTTAAAATGCTATTCTTAATTCTCTCAGTGCATTTATTTAAAAATTGAGTCTTTTAAAGAAAAATAATTCAGTTATTTTACTGTATCCACATTCTTTTCCTACTAAAATTCTAATTTATCAAATAAGCATTGTTTACAAACTATGATGGACTATCTAATAGAAGGAAATTTTCCTTCTGTTAGCTACTCTGCCATTTGCAAAAGTAGGAAAAATATACAAAATAGCTCACAAAGGATAAAATAAAACAGTATTCATGAAGAGAAACACAAAAAAGGAATTTAATCTTTATGACAGTTAGGAAAAATACTTAAGGATAGATAAGTAATATATGTATGTCAATAGTGTCCTATTTGTCTGAGATGGTTACTATGAAAAGACAAAACAACCTCCAAACAACAGCAAAGGAAAGTATACCAGTCAAGAAAAACTCCAGAGACAGGGATCCAAAATACATCCACTCCAGTGTCTGTTGGCTAAATTAGAGCCTCAGAAGTCTTTCCTTGTGCAGGGCGTGGAATCACATGCCTGTAATCCCAGCACTCGGGAGCCTGAGGCAGGAGGGTCCCTGTGAGTTCAAGGCCAGCCTGAAATACACAGTGACACTCTATTTTTAAAAAGTTAAAAAAAAAAAAAAGAGTGTTGTGTATGTCAGCAGGTCTTGTGATTAAGAAGGAAATTTAGACAAAGCAAGCAAAAAAATATTTGGGAAGGACTGTCAACTTTACTGCTCTGAAACTGATAGAAGCAGTATTCTGCTATGCTAATTTAGAATTGCAGTGAACTCAAAAGATGATCGAGCGCTAATATCCACAAGACCAAATAAATTTCAAGTCTAAATTATTTTAAATGACTTCTAAAACACTTGAGAAGATTTTAATCTCTGTGGTAACAGGCCTCTAAACAGCCCCCTGGAATTCCTGGCATGGGTTAGTCAGCTTTCTGTTGCCAGGACAAAACATGTGAGAAAATCAACTTAAGGAAGAAAAGGTTTATTTTGGCTCATGGTTCCAGAGATTTCAATCCATGATCACTGGACTCCATTGTTTCTGGGCCATGGCAAGGCAGCCCATCGTGGCAGGGAACAAACGGTGGAGCAAAGCTGCTCACCTCATGGTGGTCACAAAGAGAGACAGAGAGAGAGAGGGAAGAAGGAAGGAAGGGAGGGAGGGAGGGAGAGAGACAGAAAGGCAGACAGACACACAGAGACAGAGACAGACCACAAGAGGGAGAACCAAGGACAACACAGACAAGACATGAACCTCCAGAACATACCCCAAGCGACCCATGTCCTCCAACCAGCCACCACTCCTACAGTTTCCACCACCTCCCAATAGTCCATTCCATCATGAACGCATCAGTGGGTTACTCCATTGATGATAGCAGAGCCTGCATGGTCCAATCAGGTCCCAAAAGCCCCACCTCTGAACGTTGCTGCTTCGGGGGCCAAGCCCTCAACACATGAACCTCTGAAGGATGTCTCAGGACTAAACCAGCACACGGCAGGAGGTGCACACATTTCATCACCCAGCTGTTCAATCAAACATTAATGTACTTCTGTGAAGGGATTTTATAGACATACTTAAGGTTTCAAATCAGTTGGCTTTCCATTAAGACCGAACTATCAGTGAGCTAGACTTAACAATATAAGCCATTTACAAACAGGAAGATTTCTCCCATTGGTCTCAGAAGAAGAGTTGGAGACCTTCAAAGTATGAGAAATACTGGATGAAGGAAAATTTTCCCATTGCAGGATGTATTCGTTTCCTACTGCTGCTCTAACAAATTATGTCAAATTTAGCGTATTAAAATAATGCAAATTTATTTTTTATAGTTCTAGAGGTCAGAAATCCAAAGTGAGAATTAGGAGGATAAAACTAACACGCTGGCAGGGACGGTTCCTTCTGGAGGCTCCTTCCCTGCTCTTCTTACAGCTTCAGGCGACGACAGCACTGATCGAATCCTCATTGATCGTCCGGTCGCTGCTCCTGCCGTCCATTGCTTTCTCCCCCGTACAGACGACTGCAGTTACTTCGAATCTGTAATTTAATCTTATCTGCAAAATCCCCAGTGCTGCCGGAAGTAACATATTCACGTGTTTTAGGGATTAGGACATGGAGATCTTTGGAGAAGGGGGCGTAACTGAGCCTGCCATACTGACTTTGGAGATGAAAGGAGCAGCATGGTGTGCTGGTTAGATCTACACACCAACTTGGTAAGGCCACAGAGTGCCCAGGTATTTGGTTAAACGTAATTATGAGTGTATCTACAAGGCATTTCCGTATGAAATTAACAGCACACAAGTGAAACAAACGTCTCTCTTCACTTCAGGCAGGCCTCATCCTCACCGAGGAGGCCTGACTAGCAACAAAGGCAAGTGAGGGAGAGTTTGCTCTCTGTGTGTGCCTCTTTGCAAGCTGCAACTTCGGTCTCCTCCACATGCATACTGCAACTTACGTCACCAGCTCTCCTGGGTCTTCAGTCTCCAGCTGACACTTGGCAGATTATGGAGCTTCTCAGCTTCCCTAATTTCATGAGCTAATTCTTCATAATAAATATTTAGATAAAATAAATATAAATATCCCATTGGTTGTGTTTCTCTGCAGAACCCTAATGCACACGGCGAGGAATGTGGGTGGTCTGTAGGATCTGAGAACAGCACCCAGCTGACAGCCACCAAGGAAAAGGAGATTACAGTCCTATAACTAGGAGGCACGGCATTCTGCCAACAAAAATGAGGTTGAAAGGAGGTTTTTTTCCAGAATCTTCAAAAAAGAACTCATCCAAACCAATGCCTTGAGTTTAGCCTTAAAATAATCTGAGCAGAGAAATCATGCCATGCCAGACTTCTAAGATATAAGATGGTAAGCAAAACAATATGGGTATTTTTTTAAGCCACTAAATTTGTGTCATTTGTTACCGAGTAATAGAAAATTAATACAATCACGAAACATTTTAAGCTCAAAGTATTTTAAATATACTTAAAAGACATCATGTAAGTCACAGGGTATTTGATGCTAAGCATTTTGCACTTCATCCTCAAATCATTAAAAAAGTGATTAGTATGAGTATAAACAGGCATTAATATCACCTAATTATTTGTATTCTTTGTTGACACCAGCGTAATTAATTCAGTCAGTACATACTGTATCAACAAACATATGAGAGCCTTTGAAACTGTAACACTCAGTTACCTAGTTAAACACTAGAGACACAAGCAAGAACTTGCATGAAGATGGTGCTGTGAGAACAGGCCAGCATAACCACGCTTTGACTGTACTAAGAACATAGTTTATTGGCCTAATGACCTTCCACTGACCCTCACCATCTTGATATTCTCTCTCTTCCTTACCCAACTTTATTACTTCTATGGCCAATCATTAGAATTCCTCCTGCTATGTATCTTTAACTTCCTTTAACTTCTCCCGCATCACTGTAAACACTTGACAATGTATAACTCTAGTCAAAGACAATGTTCTGAGCACCCCATGCTTGTACCCTTAAAGCTGGACATGGCTGGAGAAAATCCCAAAACTACCCTAACTGATCTCATTTTGAATTCATGGTTACAAATCTCAGACAACCCCCTAGTGCTCCCTGCCTCTTGTGCCACACTTCTCTTTCTTGCTATTTGCTACTCTCTCAGAAAACCATTTTCCTTTTCCCTTTTCCCTCAAATTCCGTCTTTTCTGCATCCTCACTTAGTTGATGATTTTGCTTCTAACTTTACTATGAAAGTTGAATCAATTGGAAAACAACATTCACAAACTCCTACTGCAACATCACGGAGATTGGGGAGGAGTTTCAACTTGACTGGCTTTGGGATTCAACCCAGGGACTGCTGGAGCACACTCTCAGGTGTGCCCGAATGGGTCATGGGGGTGACCTTGAGTCATACACGTGGTGCCTGAGCCCTTTCTCTCTGGCGCTGTTCCCTCACTCTGTTCCCCAGCCACCATGAACTAAACCCATTTGTTCTGCCACTCCTTTCCACCACGACACTTCTGCCTTGTAGCCAGCTGACCATAAACTGAACCCCAAAACCATGAGCCAAACTAAAGCTCTCCTTTAAAATGTGGGTGTTGAGTACTGTGTCTTAGCAACAGGAAAGCTGACTAACACGCACATCTGCCCAACTGCTAGCGCCTGCACCTGACACCTGCTACCATGGCAGCTTCCTGACTGTTACATAGCGGGCAGCTACCAGGGCACACCAATTCTAGAATACTGCTCCAGGGACAATTCCCGGTAGCTCAGCCAGGCACTCGCTCCTCCTGTCCTCCAGTCATGCTAAAATACAAATGTTAGAGCTGTAAATATTTTTGTGTTTAAAACAGCTACAGTAGTTTCTTGTATCTGCACCTTAACCACTATGTCAGTCAAAAATTGACCCACAGAAAAAAAATTTGAATAAGTTCAGTAGTATTAAAAACAAAAGGGAAAGAATAGGATATTCTAAACAAAAGACAGTTTGAAGACTGAAATGAGAGATACTTTAGGAAACAGAAGAGCATTTTAGATAAGATATCTCAAATAAGTAATGAGATCAAAGAGAAGAGATGAAAGAGAACAAAAGTGAGATACTATTTCAACTCAGGGAGAGTTAAAAGAGAACCAGGAAAGCTAAGGAGAAAATGCCATTACAGAGATAAAATCCAGATTGGAAACAGGAAGGTGATGAAGAAACACTGGTAAATACACAGGTGTTACATGGAGAGGAAGTACAAGAAAATGACAGAAATGAAGATGATAGATCTGAAAGGCAGTCATTACACAAATAGGAAAACGAAATAAAAAATGAGCCACCAGTAAAACATTCCTTTTTGTGACACCGAGGATTTTTTTTTAAACCAAGAACATGTATTGGTACAATGTACATATAATGGTTACATTCATCACATTTATTTTGTACCTGTACATGATGCATCTTGGTTCTCCCCCCTCCTCCCCACCCCTCCCCTCTATTCCCTTCATCCCTATTTACAGCAGGTTCATTCACATTTCTCCATGAATTCTCTTTCCTTTTTCTATCCCTCTTTTCCCTTCTCGCTTCTCCCCCACTCTCCACCCAATGCTCCTCTCCTTGGAATATTATCTTTCTTTTAGATTATATCTATTACACCTCTTCATCCCTTTTTACATCTATGGCTTCTCATATCAGAGAAACAATTCGATGTGTACTCATGAGTGTCTGATTTATTTCACTTAATAGTATGACTCTAGTTTATCCTTTTTTATGGCAGTGTAGTACTCCATTGTGTAGAAAAACCACATTTTCTTTAGCCATTCATTGGTGGT
The DNA here is from genome assembly GCA_004026905.1 of Hystrix cristata. Classification (NCBI taxonomy): domain Eukaryota; kingdom Metazoa; phylum Chordata; class Mammalia; order Rodentia; family Hystricidae; genus Hystrix; species Hystrix cristata. The sequence continues at coordinate 17,737 of PVJO010022125.1, read as the reverse complement.
TGGGCATTTAGGCTGTTTCCAAGACTTAGCTACTACAAATTGTGTTGCTATAAACATGGTTGTGCATATATCCCTGTGGTGTAAGGATTCCAGTTCTTCTGGAAAGATCCCCAGTAGGGGGATAGCTGGATCAAATGGAACCTCTAGTTCTAGTTGTTTGAGGAATCTCCATATTGATTTCCATAGTGGCTAGACCAGTCTACATTCCCACCAACAATGGAGGAGGGTTCCTTTTTCCCCACAGCCCCGCCAGCACTTGTTATTGGTTGATTTTTTCATAAACGTGGTTCTTTCTGGAGTGAGATGGAATCTTAACATTGTTTTGATTTGCATCTCTCGAATGACTAGTGATGTTGAACAATTTTTCATATATTTATTTGCCTTTTTAATTTCTTCATCTGAGAAATGTTTATTCATTTCAGATGCCCATTTTTGGATTGGGTCTTTGAATTTGGGAGCTTTAATTTTTTTGAGTTCTTTGTATATTCTAGATGTTAGACCTTTTTCTGATGACACCGAGGATTGAACCTGGTGCCTGCACTATGCTACCTCCAGCCTATTTTTTTTTTTGAGACGATCTCACTAAATCACTAAGTTGCACCCTCCAGGCTTGATACTGATAGTCTTGCCTTAGTCTCACAGAGAAGTAAAATATTCCTTTTCTAAAAGAAGATCTATGTGTTCACGATGGAGGGGTTTACTATGTTCTATGGAAACAATTACTCTGACATTCCTAATAATATTATTGACTATCACAGACAAACACAGACTCTTATAAGTACTTAAGGAGATTTAGATACCCTAAAATAATTTTTAAAGAGTAATTTCGGACTTCAGCAACACTAAACCCCAAAAGACGAAGGAAGTGTGTCTACAGAGCATTGGAGAGGAGGGGCTGGAACTCAAGAAATATGTGTTCAGGCAAGCTGGCACCCACTGAGCTGGAAGGAAAGCCTGATTTCGCAACACCTTCCAAATAACAGCATTTAAACGCTCTTCTTCAAAAAGAAATCTACATGAATGCTTAATAGAGCCAATTGAAAAATGACTCAAAATGAGAGATGCGGGGAGACAGGAAAGGGAAGAAGTAAAAAGGATCAAGATGCAGTACGTATATATACCAATACCCCACAATGATTGTATTTATTATTTATCATAAGCATATACAAATAAAAAAGGGAGGAAAAATAAGAACTCAGAAGTAAAGAAAACCCCTGGAAGAACTTGTGGTATGTGCTAACCCAAAATAATACAAATATTCACAGTAACTTTGGAGTAACATTATAATCCTTGAAACAAAAGTTATGTATTAGTTATAATAACATATCTATAAATATCAAATAAAAAGGCAATGTCATTACTGTGGATGATGTTATTACTCTAAACCAAAATTAAGCCACTGAGAAAGTACTGAAAGTAAACAATGTACCCAACATTTTCTGGATCTGAAATTAATATATAAAATTAGTATCTTTCTCTTTCTTCAAAAGCATAGTAGGAAAAATATATTTATATTTGAAACCAAAAATACAAAATATTCTAGGAAAGCTTAACCAGAAAGGCACAGTTTTCATAAGAACAGTACAACATTCCACTTGAGGACATAGAAGATTTGAAAAACTAGCTTCATTTTATTTTTGGATAGGAAGACTCAATGTAAAGGTAGTCTTCCTCAGATTAATCTATAAAATTCAATTTTATAAATATCATCCACACATAAGCTTTTAAAGTCAATACTGTATTTTAGCAAAGGGAAGTCAAAGTCCTCTTAATTATTCAAATATATTAAAGCTACAATAATGAAAATATCACATCATCAGCACAAAAGTAGCCCAAATTTAAAAGTAGTATTTGATAAGGAGAGTATTTCAAATCAGCAGAGGGGAAATTCACTATTCAGAGAAGAAGGTAGTACAATGTGCTAGCTGTTTAGAAAAGGATAGCAATTTGGAAGAGAATTAAATTGATTAAGATCTTGCCACAAAATAAATTCCAGAAGCACAATAAACGCACATATGAATCAAAAAAGTAAATTCATATAGGAATGAAAAGAAGCAATTGTGAGTAGATGTTACAAACTGAGACTGGTGGAGGCATTTCTAAGCATGACATGAAACCTGGGAGAAATTATGGATATCCATGTTCACATGACATTTTGAAAGTTCTATAAGGCAAAATATTCCACAAACAAAATAAAGAAAACAGAGGCAACAAGTGAAAAGTATAGATAATATACAAACAAAGAAAAACTCTAATATTCCTAATATATGTTAATATGTGTAATATTAATCTGTAATATATTACTATGTATATATTAAAATCTGTATTTTAGGCAAACAGTCCAACATAGGAAATATATACATGCGTAGCAACTCATAGAAGAAATTTTGTGAGCCAATAAACCTATGAAAATAAGTTTATGAAGTGAAAAAGTAAATACAAATTAAAACAAGATTACAAAAGATTAAATATCAATGGTAGCCAGTACAGATGAGTGCCCAATGAAGTGTAGCTAATTAGAACTTTATGTGGTAGAACAATTACCAATATATTTCTTGACAATCTACTAAATTTTAAAAGTTAAGAATCTTTGAATCTTCAATGCCACACGTGCTAATTTAAAGTACAGAAACAAAAGAAGGGGTGTAAATGAGACTGAAGGATAAGGGAAACAGAAACAAGGAGAGAAGGAAAAGCAGAATAAAAAGGAAGGAGAAGGAGAGAAAGAGAAGGAGGACAAGGGAAGAAAAATAAAGAGAGCAAAGGAGAATCACTACAAAAATTTAAGAATAAATTCTGGACAACTATAAAGTTGCTAGTAACAGCTATTTCTGGATAGTGAAACTATATGGGAATTTCATCATATTGTTTGTGTAGCATTTAATTTTCATAATAAACCTATATTATTCTGAAATAAATATCTCAAAATAAAATGAAAATGCAACCAAACTGAGAAAGACAATGTTGGTTTCTTTGTTACTTTTTTCCTGCCAAGTTCATATCTGGATCCCCCATTTAGACAATTTCTTATTTCTATCCCAGGTGTGGCCACCCTACTCCCCTGCTCACTGACGGAAAAGACAGACCAGACTGAAATGGTCTCCATCTAAATTTTACCCTAACACCCTGCACTGACATAATCTATCTCCCCAGTGAGCTTGGACTGTTGATTTTAAGGGCCATTAGGCAAGAGCTGTTGGAAAGCTAGTGCTGGGTTATATAAATAATGATATGAAAGGAATGGAAATAATTGTGCTTTGCCAAGTCAGCAATCTAAGAATTCTGTTAGGGAAGTGACTGAAAGTTATTTATATCAAGATAGTTTGGGATGCTTCCAATAAAACTAAGAATCAAAGAACGGACTTGCACAGGCCTATTCCTTATTAATCATCTGGAGATCTTTTATCAGCAAAAGGTCTCCTAGGAATTGTTATCCATGTCAGCAGAGGGAAGAGGAGGGCTTTCACTTTTTGAACTAAAATCTTTGAGTCTTTCATCACATTTGTTCAGTAGCATAAAAACTGACTTTAGCATTGACTTATACATAATAAACGATATATTAAACAGATTTACATGCATTCATCTATCTGCTTCTACATACTTAAATTTCCACAGTGAGGGCAACAATTAAAAAATAATGAAAGAAGCTTACAGAAGTGTAGTTTAGTAACCAGCTTTTTCAGTCAATACATAAATTATTTGTACGACAGAGTCAAAGTTCCAAGGAAGACTTTTCTTCCCACTGCTAACTTCCAGGATGACTCACAGAAACAGAACTGAACACCAACCTGTCTCGTGTAGTGTGACAGCGGCTTACGAGCATGTGTGCAATATGAACACCATATTTTCCTGAACATCCATCAATAGAAAATGAAGAGCCTGCTTCTTCTTGCCCTTCTTATCTTTGGACATCTCTCTGAACTGCTAGATATTTATACCTCACTGTCACTTTATACCTCACTGTCTCGTTTGTGAGCTTAGAGGGAGCCAGTTCTTACCTTCTGTGGTCTGCTTCTAGACTGATCTTCAAACGAAGTCTGTGGTCATCTTGAAACAAAACCAAATTCAAAATGAGGACTCTTGCGAGTAAAACTCCACCCCAGCCAACCTCAGAAACACCCAGTAGCAGGTCTTCAAGAGTGAAAACTAGATGAAGATTGTAGGTATCAAGGCAGAATGTACCAAACAGGAAGGGTGTTAATTAATAAGGTGTCTCGATCTCGTTCTACTTAGATGATAAGGAGCCTCGAACTGTGGAAGAAACTATCCGCTCTCACTGACGTGCAGATCTGCCTCCTAGACACAGAAAACTGCACTTCCTGGCACCCTCATGATCAGGCAAGGCCAAGAAACCAGTTCTGGTCAATGTTATGAGTGAAAGTGCTGAGTGTCTCTGCTAGGCAGAAACATTTAATTATTGGCCTGACACTACAGTCCTCTCTGGCTGCTGTTGATCACAAAAACCCATTACGAGACGGCAGTGTCATAAGACTGGTGCATGCTGCATCCCCGTTCCCTGAGCTACTGAGAAGAGCCGTGTGTGTGTGTGTGTGTGTGTGTGCGCGCGCACGTGTGTACACCGTCACGTGCCACATAATATTTTAGTCAACAGTCTGCATACAAGGTGTAGAACTTACAGTGAATACTGCTGCTGAGTGCCATCCAATGCTAAAACAGGGCTCCTTAATACAAGCAGCTGTGTGTCAAAACTCAGTAACAGTACATGACAAGTTTCAACTTGTTTGGTACAGTCAGTTGTGAGTTATAGTTGACAGAAGGTGCGTTTGAAAGTGTGCTGTAAATCACGGATCGTAAACAATCCATTGACACGAAATTTTGTTTCAAACTACAAAAAAGTGCTAATGAAACACACAAAATGCTAAAATTGCTGTCTGGGAGATGAAATTTGAATGTATGGTTATGATCCTGAGATTAAGGTTCAAAGTTCTCACTGGAAATCCCTCATTTCTCATGGGAAAAATGTGTAACAATCAAGATCTAACAACTAGCTGATACTGACTTTTTTTACCTTGATGGAGTTGTGTGAGCTGAGTTTGTACCAGGAACACTACGGTGAGCTCTGAATATTATAAGCTTATGAGCATTTAAGCATTTAAGAAACAATGTGCACAGAAAACAGCCTGGGAATGGGACAGTCTCATCTTCCACCACGACAATACTCTATGTCACACATCGCTGCTGGTCCAGCAGTTTCTGTCAAATGAAAACACTATAGTGTGTCCTTATCCACCTTATTTACTGGATTTTAGACAATGCAACTTCTGGTTCTTCCCCAAAGTCAAAGTGACCTGAAAGGTAAATGTTTTGAATCAGTTCAGGACATAGAGGCAGCCATGACAGTGCAATTAAAGGCACTCGTGGAAAAGGAAAAAGAATAATGTGATAAGTGCGTTTGAAGTGAGGGGAAATATTCTGAGTGGGATGAATGGCAGCGTGTCTTTTACTGTAATACGTTTAAAAAAATTCTAACGTTCTTCGTACTTTTTTTATTATGTTGTGTCTGACAGTAGTCCTGAAAGATTTTTATAGAGCTGAGAAATTTTTTTTTAAAGGTGAGAAATTCTTATGTCCAAGTAACATAGCTGTTATAACATCATAGCATAATGCACCCTTCACATGTATGTGATGATACTCATGTAAACAAACCTACTATGCTGCCGGTCACATGAAAGTGTAACTCATACCACTCTGCGTACAGTACAAAATACGTAACAATGATATAAATGACTATTTTTGGTTTAGGTATTTACTGTACTTTTATCATTTTTACTCCTTCTATTATTAAAAAAAGTTTACCATGAAAGAATATGGCACGTTTCACCAACAGCAGCTTCGTACAGCTCATGTTTACTGTGTGCCTTGACTGCACTAAAAGTTCACACCAAGGGGCTGATCTATAGCCTTTAGGTTTGCATTAAGTACACTCTGCAATATTCTCAAAACAATTAAATTGCCTAATAACACATTTCTATGATGCTATCATTAAGTGACACAAGATTCATATATATATGAGTATGGAAATATACAGGCAGATATGAGAAGTTTATAGAGGATTTAAATAGACCGATATCAGGGGTTTTCTTCCATTTGATTTTGGATTCTATACATTTTTTAACTGGTTGCTTTCTGTAGTCTGCTTCTAGATTGATCTTCAAGTGAAATAGGTGGTTATTTTGTTATTTTATTGCAAAAGGATAAGAAGATGGGAATAAAAATATAAATTCATCCTTATCTAGTTATGAATATGTCTTCAGGGAATAAAAGTGTTCTCTCTCAATCTTAGTAGAGGAAGGAGATAGTAAGTTATTATGCCATATTTATAGCCACAAAATTTATCCCACAACATCAAGATACATGCTTACCCTGACAATCCTATTCTAATTAGTCATGCATAGATAGTGAAATGCAATTTTTCTGTTTACCCCATTCAGATTCATTGATTTCACCCAAAAGGCTTCCACACAGTGACTTCTGGTTAGTTTCAGTCAATGGAGAAATTCAAACAAAAACAAAGAGGGAAGAAGATGAGGTCAGAGTATTATTTCTCTGGTTGTCTCCTTAGGAGGTCACTTCAGGCTGCTTGTGCCCCGAAAGAGAAACTGACTGGTTCTCTCAAACTGTGTGGCCTACTCTCCACTCTGGTTCCTGGGAACACCTCCCTCCTGGTCCCTTCCGGCTTAGAGTGATGACAGAGCCACAACTCATGGCTCCAGATTTCTACACTGCTTTGTGGTCCCCTCTACATGGCCCATAAATTCGTAATCACTGCCACCATCATATTTCCTGATTTGTACAGATCATCAGTTTCCCTCAGAGTTCCTCAGTTAGGCACTCTAATTCAGCTGGCCTGTTATTTACTGTACCAGAAGATTAATGAAGATACATAATTCTGCCTGAAATAAACACAGCCTACGTAATATAGTCAAAAATTGTGGGAAGTTTTCCCTACATACTAGGAAATCACATGAACATTTTAAACTACAAATTTATGTTTATATATACCTCATGCATATCTATGTACGTGCATACACACAGCTGGTCAAGGAGAGCTCACCAAGGTCAACTTTAGCCACAGAGCAGAAAACTAAAGCAAGGCATGTGCAGTGTGAGCTCACTGTCCTGTGTAGGGAGAAAGTGGGCCCTGTAGATCAAACCACTCTGAACATGAGGCTCAGCTGATGAGACCATCTTCCCAGCAGCTGGCATGTCTGTGAGGTAATCTGGAAAGACCGCAGGCCCGGAAGCTGCAGCAATTCTCGCTGTGTACATTAGGAACAGTCAGCAGTCAGAGAGGCCAGAACCCGTGAATTTGGCATGACGTAGCCGCAAGCAGCCCCTCCTGCCAGATAGGCACTGAGCAGGGGCAATGCCAGGACACTTCCCAGAGGGCTGGTAAACACCGAGAGCTTCTCATAGCTGAAAAATTGCCTAATCTTACCTTTCTCGTCATCGTAAACCTTCAACTCTTTCAATTAACCCAAGCTGAGAAAATATAACTTTGAAAGGACAAATTCTCTAAAATCAAAGAACTATTGCTTTTCATTATACATGTAGGACAAAGGCCAATACTTATCATTGTGTCACTGTTTTTAATGTACATATTTTCCATGGCTCTAGAACCAGAAATTTAAAAAAAAAAAAATTTCACACAAAGAGCATACATATAAGTCTGTGTTATTGATATCACATTGCTTGGGAAAGTAACACCTGATATTTTTTCAAAAATTAGGGATTACATTAGGGAATGAATTAAAAATCTACAACTTATTACGGTTTGCTTTTTTCTGTATTTTTTAATCCTTGGAAATTTACTTGAAAACCCTTGGAATGGCCTAATACCACCTGCTCTAGTAAAATTCATAGCAAATGGAAGGCCTGGTACACAAGATTTTCCAGATGTTAGATTAAGGTTGGGCCATTCCATCATGAAATAAACTTCAAATTTTATCTCTCATTTTTTAAAAAGCAATCTATAAGCTGACACTTAAAGTTCTTTTGAAACTATGTTTATATTTTTAATTTTTATAACACAACTGATATATAGCAAGCGATACCTCAGTGCAAATATGTAAAATGTTAACATAAGTAAATACATCACTATACATTTACCTCAAATGATAGGTAGTATAACTATGTTTATATATTTGTTTCATTGTGTTAGGGTTTTGCAGGGAGGGACAGTGAATTCTGTGTGACAGAATGGAATATGTACTGGAATAAATAAAATTAATTTTGACATTTTATAGAGTCCTACAACAAATTTGGTTTATTAAAAGAAATCTTTAAATACTAGTTTTCATTAGCTATTAAGGTAAGGAATAAAGCATCAATTTTTTGTCATGGAATCAGAATACTTGATCATAATGAAGAATAACAATATTTTTACAAAATAATTTGATTTTTTATTGCCCTGGAACTATTACTTCACATTTATATAGTAAAACATGTTGGTAAAGATTCTTCCTCTATCTCTACATTTAAAAAGCAATCCATTAGATGGAGAAAAACATGTTTACAAAACAAAACCTGACAAACTAGCCTCCACAAGTCCCCCAATAAAGCCAGATAATGGTAACCTGATGACATGCAAAATAGCAATGTGGCATCAGTGTCTCCATGGGAGAAGACAGTGGGAAACAATGGGTGTCTCATGAATCTGGAAAAGGAAAGATCAAAATGGTAAACTGGAGAGCGAGACCAGGTCATTTAAAAATGACAGCAAAAAGTGGACAACATTTTACCCAATCTGATAGTGAATGATCACAAAAGAGCCACAGTAAAGCCTGAAAGGAACCAAAGAAGTCTGACTCACACGCGCTGGCAACAGCACACAGCAGAGAGCCCACAGGGAGGAGAAACCGCGAAGGGGAAAGCACACCCGGCAGGCTGTTCGTCAAGAGAAATGAATGAGAGATGTTCCAAATAACGGAAGGAAATAGAGCCAGAAAAATCTCAAAAAGTAAGCGAATGTAAGTTTTACGACCTCAGGATAACAACATATGAGGGAGAACTAAGGAATTAAGAAAGCTACTTCGCTTTCTTGATTCTTCAGTCTTCCAAAAGTTCTGGAAAACCAAATTTTCTCAATAAAGTTTGTCAGTCTTATCTGACGCAAGACTTTTGGAAGGAAAAAGGAGAGAAAAGTGTAGAATCACATCACTCTAGAAAATAAATGCGTGCCAGAAAAATTTGCCCATAAAACAAATCCATTATGTATCACAAACATACACCAATAAGAAAAGATCCAAATGTGACCTACTAAATCAAATCAAGTCAAAATCAGTCATAAATTTATGTATAAATTAGAAAAACTCAAAAACAAAGTGTATATTATAAGAAAAAGAATAGAAATTTTTAAAAAGTCATTTTAGAAATGACTAAACCAGAAGAGATGCCAAAAAAAATAAACAAAATACATGATACCCTAAGAAGAGTAGGAAAAAAAGAGAAAAAGAAAAGTTAGAAAGTAAAAAATACTGAAGATAAGCAAAAAAGATCCAACACAGACATAAGACTCCCTGAACATTAAAACAAACATAGTGACAGAACAAAGACAAACTATACAACTCAAATGAGAATCATAAGGCAGAATGACCAGCTCAAAGACATTGTTTTGTAAAATAATTACTAGACTTTAAAGAAAAAAAGTATTTGCATACCTAGCTGAAAAGAAAAAGTAATTCGGAAGGGAAAATTAAGATGACAAATTTCTAACAGCAATGTTTTACATCAGAAGAAAAAAGAAGTATGCTACTCAGGGATGTAGATGTAAGCCTAGGATATTGTATCTAATAAAACCGACTAGAGTACAAAGGGTGCATGTACACTATTATCAATATGCAAGAATTCAGAGAATATTACTTCCATGATCTTACCTTAGAGAATTTTACATAATGTAAAAGCTTAGAAAAATATCTATATAAGGACTGTTGGCATTAAATACATACTTGCTTACAGAATTATGACTAAATAAGAATTAAAAAGGAAAATCACAGTTTCTACTATAATGGCTATGTGATTTGACAGTGTAGATATAATAAAACCATTTCTTTGAATTAAGGACAATGAGAAAAGTGTCAAAAAATTGGTTACTGTTTTCAGAAGTCACATTGGTGGTGGTGGTGGTATCATTCTTCTGAGATTGTTGTGAATGGAATGTGGGGTACTCTAATTTTCTCACACATTCTGTCTTTGGAATTAGTCCTTGAGAACTCAGAGTAGAAAACAGAAGATTTGAATGTATTCTACATGAGGTCAAATAAAATCCCTCGAGCTCTGATTTTTAAGACAAATAAGAATTACCACTTAAATACTGGCCCAGAAACCTCACTTTCTTTCCCATACAGATTTGGATTTTGCATTGCAGTGTACTTATAGAAGTTATTTCCTCTTGGCTTATTCCTGCATTGGATTATACTAGATATTTTACTGAAACAACTTGGCTGATGACACACTTTTAGGGCGCAAGCTGCATGCTGATCACATATTGCCAACCAACCTCTTACAAGTTCCTGGCACCCATTTCCTTCAGTTTCAAGTGAACATTAAATAAGAAATATTTACATGCATATATCACAAACATAATACATATCTATGATAGAAAATTTTATACAGATCGTTTAATTTGATACTTTTATTTTATACAACAGAAAACTAAAGCAAAGAGAGGCCAAGTGACTTGCCCAAAGCCACACATCCCAACCTACTATCACTCTTCATACGTTTATCTCCTTCTCTGCAGGGATTGTGCTCTACTCCTCTTGAAACTTCAGCACACTGTGCAGCACCAAATACATACTGAGCACTTGATAAAGTTTTGGCGAATAAATCAACAAAAGTCTAATTAAGGACAGAGTTAAATCCATTCATTCATTTTACAAATACTCACTGAACACCTTTTGTACACTGTGACTGCTCTAGGTTTCAGCAAAACTATGTTGGACAAGGTGAATCTGTTCAGACAGAATTTACTGTCTAGTTGAATCACAGAGTGGTAAGTGCCAGATCAGTGTTTTAAAGGGATGTGGGCTGGTATGATGCACAATGAGTAGACAGCCATGATAGAGTACAGGAAGAGGCACAACAATGGTAAGACTGCACAGTTCAGCACTTACTCGTCTTCTAATCACAACATGATGCCTGAGGGAAAAGCTATTCTAATCCATCTCTGTGAGATATATAGGGTTTTTCTAAAAATATGAGTCATTTAAGAAATTAATTGCATTATATTTCTACTGACTTATGCCTCCACCCTACTCCAGAGATTTGGGTTTCTTATTGATTTCCCTGGGAATGGCTCCTCAGAGAAGCTGTAAATTTATTTACTTTTCTTGTCCCTGTCAAACAATTAATGATATTTAACCAGGCTCTTAATTAAGAGCCAGAATTTACAACTTAAAGGATTTAAGGGTATGCCATTGGGACTAAAATAATCATTTTCTAATTTATGTGTCTTGTAAATATGGGTTTTATGTATAGGTGGAGTTTTTTTTCTCCTCCCTCATAAAAATAAAGCAAAACTGAGGTTGTTCTTTTAAATATACAACAAGCACATGGACCCAACCAACAAAAAAGTGCAGAACAGAAATCGTAAGTAAGGCCTTCTGCACTACCAGCTCCCGCTCGCCCTCTCGAGTTGTAGGTTTCTAAATGCTTCTCTGTGTACATGTACATACATGTGAAAATACATGAGACTTTGGAGGAGTCTATATTATATAGAGAGTCCAAAAATGTACACATCAAGAAAAGAAAAACTTGTATAAACATTTTAAAACTAAATTTATGGAGACATCATAAGACTAATACAAGTTACTTTTAGCCTCTGCAATTACAAGAGGTGCTCAAGGTGCTGGCCATTAGCTTTGAGACATTCATTAGTATGGCAAATTTCTGAAGCATGTGTGTATTTTTTGGCAGACTCTCTATACTATGCTGGTATATGCTTATTGTCCCCACAAGATATTTTGTAAATCTACCTAAGGAGTTAGCTCCAGATCATTTCTCTTATCTATTGTATTATAACCACAAAGTGGTTTTATAATTAGCTATTCTTCTTTTGAGAGCTATATAAGTTGTTTGCTATTGTTCACCTTTTCAAATATTGTTTCCATAATTTATATATGTTTATGCTGAACATATCTCTGAAGAATGGATACGTTGAAGCACTCATAGGAACTTGAGCCCCACCACAGGCCTACAGCAGAGCAGAGAGCAGGGAGGTCTTGGGAGAACCTGACCATCTTCCTCCCAAAACTAGGGGGTCACTGAACCTACTTTACCTGAAGAAGTCTGCTGGCCCTGATGGAGTGTGAGGAAACACACAGATGCAAATGGCAAGCCAGAGCACTGCCTTTGGGGGAACCAGAGAGGCTAGCCCTGGACCACCAGGGCAGACCTAAGGGGAAGTCCAAACTGTCAGCAAGAAAAACATCTACATCAAGGAACTGTAGGTGTGGAGAGTTCCCTAAAGTGAGACTCCTTAATAACCTGCCTGTGAGAGGCAGAGTATTTGGGTAGCTGCTGTGCAGGGCATGACAACTGCTCATCAGTTTAGACTCTCATGTCCCATTCCCTCTGATCCCTCTCCCCAACCCTCAGCCTGCAAGAATGATAAACCTCACGAATAGGAATGGGGGACTTCTGGGAAGATGGCAGAGCAGAGAGAAGCAGAGTAACACCCTTTCTGAGATTTGTTGTCCAGACACTGGAATATAGCAATTTAGGGAAGAGAAGAAGGAGGGAAGCATGTTCTCAGGACCCAGCAGGGATGGAAAGCAAGAGTTGAAGCCCAGAGGGAAAGCAAAAGGAGAGATGAGCCCAGAAGAAGAAGGTGACAGACAGATAGCATTTGTGCCCAGCTCATGGCCCGGCTTGCAGCCCCAGGTCATAGCCTGGGGTCACAGCCCTTGCTCACAGACTGGGCTCACGGCCTCAGGTCAAGGCCCGGCTCACAGCCCCAACTTGCAGCCCCAGCTCTCGGCACAAGTGACGCATTTTGATCCTACAGATGCACGGGGACTACTGGAGACTCCAGAGACCGCCACAGAAAGACACACAAACAGAGAAGAGCAGTGGACACTGAAGACTGCAGTGGCTGGTGAGTTAGCTGAGTCATCTGATCTCAGACGGCCCCCAGGAGAGGGTGGCGATAGGCTGATGGCCATCTTGGAAAGGGGCCGGGCTCAGAACTCAGAAAAGCTGCTAGCAGCTTTTGGTGCTGGGGCAAGGTGGGGCAAGGCAGAGCAGAGTTCAAACTCAAACTGGCAGGAGGGCAAGAAGCCAAGTTCAAACTGGCAGGAAATGCGTCCAAGCTGGTGGGAGACAGACAGTGTGTCTCCAGCTGAACAAACTGGGTTTCAACCCCACAGCCAGTGATCAGGCCAAACTTCAATGGAACTGGTGAAGCCTTGCTGTTGAACCCAGCTGGGAACACTTGCTACTCTGCCATAAATCTACTGCTGGGATTAATTAACAAGGACCTGGGTCTGTCTACTCTGTCTACCAGTGACAGCAGAGACACACCTGAAAATGGACTTTTTTTTATATATATTTTTTCACTCTCTGATCTTCTTTTTCTTCTTTTCTTTTGTATGTTTTTACAGGAAAGTGACTTTCTAGTTTTTGCTGTTAATTTTTGGTTCTGCCCTTGTTTTTACTTCTTCCTTCTCTCCTTCTGTCCCGTTTTCTTTACTTGCTCTTCAAAGTTTGTATAAATTCCCCTGGGCTTCCAAGCTTGCTTCTCATCTCTTTTTCTATTCTTTCATCCTAATCTCTTTTGAATTTTCTCCCCTGAGCATAAAATTGCCAGATTGAGGGCATATTTGCTGTATACAAGTTTCTGGTTTATTTTGGATATTGTTATATAACCACAAATCTAGTTCATATGGTTAAAGGTGGCATATCAATAGTTACCAAAGTTTGTCATTCTCTAGACTGTGTTTGATGCTATTGTTGTTGTGACTGTACTACTTTTGCCAAGTGACAGAATTATTCTACTCAGCTCTTCCTTGCATGCCAAGACTGAAACTAGCAAAGGGTCACAAATAACACTACAGGCCATGGTCAAAGAACTAAAGGCTGGCCAAATAGACAGCAACTTCTCAGCCCCAGTAAATTGAAGAGGCAAAATATTGCAACACACTCATAACAAAAAAAAAAAAAAAAACAGCTACACCTGTAAGACATCTCTTAGGAAGTAGTCATTTCCAAAGGGTTCTCAAAAATAAAAAAATAAAAAAGCTACCTGCCATAGGGAATTCATAATCATCAACCTAGGAACTAAACTAAAGAAGAAAAAATAGAAAACGAGAAGACACACAAATAAGATGCAATCCCACACATCCAGCTCACCAAAAGCAAACCCAGGGGGTAATGTAGTGGAACAAGCTGAAAGTTTCCCACCCAGGCTCTTGGAAGCAGTAACAGCAGAAGTAACAAAGCAGATGAATGAGGCACTAGAAAAAAATCAAAACAGAGATAGTTTACAGAATGAAAGATATGATTAGTGACTCTAGAGCAGATACAGATAAAAAAATAGAGGAGCTTAAGAAAATGAAGGGAACCATCAATGCCCAACATAGGAAAGAAATGGAATCCATGAAACAGATTCAAACAGATGGCCAAGAGATTTAAAATTCCATTGAAAATACAGGTAGTAGAATGAAACAATGCGAAGAGAGAATCTCAGATATAGAAGACAAGATTGTGATTAATGATCGAGAAAAGAAAGAGTTCTCCAAAATGGTAAGGGATCATGAAAAATCAATCCAACGGCTGCTAGATGACATGAAGAAAAATAATATAAGATTGATTGGAGTCAATAAAAAAGCAGGAGACAACACAAATCACATAAGAAATGTGTTCACAAAAGTAATGGCACAAAACTTCTCAAGTATGGAAAAAGAACTGGACATACAGATAAGTGAGGAATACAGAACTCCAATTAGCCATGATCAACAAAAATCTACCTCAAGGCATATAATAGTCAAGATTTTAGAAATTCAACACAAGAATAGAATATTGAAAGCTGTTAGAGACAAGAAACAAATAACCTATAAAGGAAAGCCCATCAGAATAACAGCAGACTTCTCAACACAAACCCTCAAGTCAAGGAGAGCTTGGAGTGAAGTATTTCAAGCCATAAAAGATAACAACTTTCAGCCCAGATTGATGTCCCCAGCAAAACTATCTTTCAAAATTGACGGAGAAGGAAGATACTTCCATGACAAAGAAGACCTGAAGAGATTCATGACCACCAAACCAGCATTCCAAAATATTCTGAAGAACATTCTGGAAAGAGAAAATGAGGAGCACAACTCCAGGATTTCTAACAGAATGAATCCTTCAGGCAAGGCAAGGAATCAAACAGAAGGGAAAACCAGGGAGCCAACAATAGGTAAATAACATGACAAAAATGAGTCAACATATGTCAGTTATAACCATCAATGTAAATGGTCTCAACTCACCAATTGAAAGAAGCAGACTGGCAGACTGGGTCAAGAAGCAAGACACAGAAATATGCTACATACAAGAAACACATATAATTCAAAAAGAAATTCATAGACTGAAAGTCAAAGGGTGGAAAACAATATTTCATGTGACAGGAACCCGGAAAAAAGCAGGAGTAGCCATTCTATTTGCAAACGGAGTGTATTTCAAGACAAGATTCATTAAGAAAGTAAAAGAAGGTTACTATATCCTTGTAAAGGGAACAATCCAAGAAGAGATGACAATCATAAATATATATGCACCAAATACCAGTGTGCCTAACTACATAAAACAAATACTAACAGACATGAAAAACCAAATGAGCACTAATATAAGTGTAATTGGGGACTTCAATACCCTACTGTTACAAATAGATCAACTAGACAAAAAATCAACAGGGAAATATCAGAATTAAACCAAACTTTTGAACAAATGGACCTAGTAGATATATACAGAGTATTCCACCCCACAACATCAGAATACACATTCTTCTCAGTTGGATATGGGACTTTCTCCAAAATAGACTACATACTGACTCATAGAAGGTGCTTAAGTAAATGCAGAGGAATTGAAATTATCTCATGCATACTATCAGACCATACTGCATTGAAACTGGAAATAAACAGCAAAGGAACCACGGAAACTTCATAAACACATGAAAATTAAATAGCATCCTCCTGAACAATCAGTGGGTCACAGATGAAATTAAAGAAGAAATTAGACAGTATCTACAATTCAACAATAATGCCAATACAACCTACTAAAATTTATGGGACACAATGAAAGCAGTCCTATGAGGGAAATTTATAGCATTGAACTCCCATGTCAGAAAAATAGAGAAAGCTCAAATAAACAACCTAAAGTAGAACCTCAAGCTTCTAGAAAAAGAAATGTCAAATCCAAAGCTCACACAAAGGAAAATATTATAAAGACCAGAGCTGAAATTAATCCATTTGAAACTAAGAAAACAATACAAAGAATCAATGAATCAAAGAGTTGGTTCCTTGAAAAATTAAATAAAATTGACAAATCCTTAGCCAACCTCATTAAAAAAGGGAAAGAAAAGACTCAAATTCATACAATTATGAATGAAAAGGTTGAAATCATGACATATCCTGAAGAAATCCAGAAGATCATCAATACCTACTTCAAGAACCCGTATTCTAATAAGATCGAAAACACAGAAGAAATAGACAGATTCCTAGATACATATGAATTACCAAAACTGGATCAAGATGATATAAAAACTCTAAATAACACAATATCAGTCAATGAAATTGAAGAAGTAATTAAAAACCTACCAACAAAAAAAAAGCCCAGGTCCTGCTAGATTCACTGCTGAGTTCTACAAGAAATTTAGAGAAGATTTAATGCCACTAATTCTCAGACTCTTTAGTAAAATCTAAAGAGAAGCAATACTCCCAAATTCATTCCTGGAAGCAAGCATTACCCTGATACCAAAGCCAGAGAAGGATCCAACAAAAAAAGAGAACTACAGGCCAATCTCATTAATGAACATAGATGCAAAAATCCTCAATAAGATACTGGCAAACAGAATGCAACAAATTATCAAGAAGATTATACACTATGAGCAAGTAGGATTCATTCCAGGGATGCAGGGATGGTTCAACATACGCAAATCAATAAATGTGATACACCATATTAACAGAGCCAAGGACAAAAACCATATGATCATCTCAATAGATGCAGAAAAGGCATTCAACAAGGTCCAACACCCATTCATGTTAAAAAGCCCTGCAGAAAATTGGAATAGATGGGCTTTATCTCAATCTCATAAAAGCCATCTATAACAAACCAACAGCCAACATCATACTAAATGGTCAAAAACTGAAAGTTTCACTCTAAAATCCGGAACAAGACAAGGATGTCCGCTGTCACCACTCTTATTCAATATAGTTCTGGAAACATTAGCCAGAGCAATTAGATCAGAGAAAGAAATAAAAGGAATAAGGATAGGTAAAGAAGAAGTTAAATTATTTTCTGCAGATGACATGATACTCTACATAGAAGACCCCAAAAACTCCACCCAAAGACTTCTAGATTTAATAACCAAATTCAGCAGCATCACTGGATACAAAGTCAACACTCAGAAATCAATAGCATTCCTGTACACAAACAACAGCCTCACTGAGAGAGAAATTAGGGAGCAACACCTTTCACAATGGCATCCACAAAAATGAAGTACCTAGGAATCAATCTAACAAAGGAA
>PVJO010022124.1:0-28521 GCA_004026905.1 Hystrix cristata | reverse complement strand
TTTTTTTTTTTTTTTTTTTGTGGTACTGAGCATGGAACCCACCGGCTCACACATACTAAGCAAGTGCTTTACTATGGAGCTACATCCAGGTCTGAAGGTCACTTTCGAAATGTCACCCCAGCAGAGGTGATTTCACAGAGCTACTGAAGGACAGACACATTACAGCAAAGCCCTGGGGGGAAACCTGCCTAAATGCTACACAAGCGACTACAGTGACAGCAGCTTGGGGTGATAATTCTAGGGCTGGTACCACCTCGGACACAAATGGTGCTACATTTCAAGTAATGCACTTACTGGATTGTGCCAAGCCCTGGACCTCAAAGACTCCTGTGACAAGTTTTAATACAATGTTCTGGAATATGAACTGGGAAAAGCAATTACTGACAAAGTGATACATTGTTATATCTAGTAAGGGATTTCAAATATGTGTGCTAAGAAATGATATTTTTCCCCCAGTACTAGGGACTGAATCCAGGGTATTCATACTGCGTTACACCTCCAGCCCATGTTTATATATTTATTTATTTATTATTTTAGGTTATTTTGAGACGGGGTCTCACTCTAATTCAGGCTGGCCTTGAACTTACTATGTACTCCAGGCTGGCCTCAATCTCACAGCAGTCCTCCTACCTCGGCCTACCAAGTGCTGGGATTACAGGCATATGCCACCACACCCAGCCCCAGCCCATTTTTTACTTTTTGAGACAGGATCTTGCTAAATCCCTAAATTTCCCAGGCTGGGTTTGAACTTGTGATCCTTCTGCCTCTGCCTCCCAGAGCTCTGGGATTACAGGTAGGCAACACTGTACCTGGCACCTCTCTCTCTCTCATTCTGAAACAAGGTCTCGTTATTTAGCCCAGGCCGGCCTCGAACTTTGAAATCCTCCTGCCTCAGCCTCCTGAATCCTGGGATTAGAGGCACACACCACCACGCCTGGCTATTTTTAAAAATTAACATTTTTTCTTGCT
Organism: Hystrix cristata; assembly: GCA_004026905.1. Taxonomy (NCBI): domain Eukaryota; kingdom Metazoa; phylum Chordata; class Mammalia; order Rodentia; family Hystricidae; genus Hystrix; species Hystrix cristata. Next base: position 27,552 of record PVJO010022124.1, on the reverse strand, counting down.
ATACTGTGGACTTCAAGAAGGGCGAGACTGGGTCTATGATCACTGTTTATCCTTAGCATGGTCCCTGCCTCCCTCCCTTGCTTGCTTCCTTCCTTCCTTCCTCCCTAGGGAACCCTTAATATGTGGCACAGATAGAGCTGAGACCCTCGTACAAGGTCCCAGCCCTCACAGGACTGGGTCCAGACAGAGGAAAGAGTAAAGGAATAAATCCACTCTGTAATTAAAATTCGATGTAAGTGTTTAAAACAAGTGGAATGAAGCTAAAGCATAACGGGGAATATTTAGGTAGAGCAAGCTGAAGGCAGGCAAAAAATATTTGCGGATGCACGTGGCCCTGAGTTTTGTCCCCTACAGTTGGAAGCCAGCGTGACACCTGGCTACCACCAGGGAGGACGCGCAGAAGTCCTCCGTGGGCCCCGCCCAGATCCACCTCCCTGCTCGTCGGGCACACTGGCCCCTTCTGTGGCAAAGCCTTGCGCCCCAGAGGCGGGGGGTCTTCCTTACATGCACCCAGAGAGGAGGCGAGAGCAGGCCTCCCCCTCGCTGTCCCTCCCGGGCTGTGCAGAGCGGCTGTGGGCAGGGTACCCACACTCACAGCCTCGCTGCACCCCAGGATGTCCTGCTGCCTCCAGGCCCCCACCTCTTATCCTCGACGCTGGGGTCACTGTCCCGCCCTCACCTGGGACAGCCATGTCTGGGCATCCAGGATACTCAGGAGACTGTGAGGCTGGTCTACTAGGAGGTCCAGGCAGGATTCCCCCGGAGGCTGAGGGATGGGTGTCCAGGGCAGCAGCTCCCGCTGACACTCCTCCTGGAGTAGCCGGAGTTTGGCCTTTTTTTGCTTTCCTTTTGGTATTGGGGACTGAACCACTTGAGCTACATCCCCAGCCCTCAGCCCTTTTTTATTTTGAGACAGGGTCTCGCTAAGTCACTAAGTTGCCCAGGCTAGGCTTGAATGTGCAGTCCTCCTGCCTCAGCCTCCCAGAGTGCTGAGCCACCACGCCTGGTGGCATTCAGCCATTTATAGTCCATATTCTCGGGGGACTCACTGAGCTGGAGCAGGGGTGAGTTTCCACTTTATAGATGGGTAAACCAAGGCCCAGAAGGACGGAGCCTCCCCAAGGAAAGGGGGCTGTGGGGCCGAGCTCTCAGTGTACAGCTCTCTTTACTGAGCCAGGCTGTGCTGGGCAATCCCCAGGGGCCCCCACCACAGCCATGGCCACCTCCCTACCTCCTCCTGGGCCTGCAGTGTCCGGCTGGAGAAGAGCCGCAGGCGCTCGCTGGCCAGATTGTTGCACAGCTGTTCCAGGCTGTTCACCCGCAGTGCCTGAGGCAGTGGACAGTGAGATGGGCCCACAGAGGAGGCGGGCACAGGGCAGGTGGGGCTGCATACAGGGCCTGGGCCCTTCAGTGTCTCTCTCCCCAGGGGCAGCCCCATCCTTCTCTCCAGGGCTCGGAGAGGGGGCTGATGCCGCAGCCTACAAGGTCAAGTCCAAAGGTCCTGGCACAGAGCAAGGCCTCCCTCCAGCTGCCCATAGCCCTGGTCCTCCTCCAGTACCACTGTGAGCCTTCATGGCTCTGGTCTCAGCCATCCTGGGGTCTGGAATGTGCCTCCAGGAAGCCTTCCTGGCCGCTTCCTGGGGGATCGTGTGCCTTCTTCTGAGGCCTTAGCACTCAGCGATAAGCCCAGCTAAGCGCTGCCCCCACCACATGCAGCTGTACACCCCAAACACATGCACAAGTGCACACATACCACAGTTACTCCCTCTCAGGGAAGGGATGGTCACCAAGGGCCCACACCAAGGACCAAGGCCACCAAGTGTACAGATAGGGGCAGCCCATCCAGGGTCTAAGGGGGCCACCTTGCCTCCCTCCAGCCCCCTTGTCTCAAAGAGGGGACTCTCCTGGCAAGGGTGCAGGGGCTGTGGGAACTCAGAAGTTTGGGGGACTCCTTGGGGTCTCTGCAAGGCTAAGCAAGACAGAACTCTCCAGAGCAAATCTCAGGACAGGGCAGGGCAGAAAGCATGCAGCTCCCAGGACTGTCCTGCTATGATCCCCACTCTATAGCCAGGAGTGCTGGCCTCAGCCAGGGTAATTCACGTGCCAGAATCACAGAGCTACTGGGCTGCAGGATGCAAACCTTCTAGAACCCCGGCTCCTTGGCTCTTTAGTGGGAGGACACCTGGAGGGGAGCCAGGAGGGACCAGAGAGGCAAGCAGAGGCCCTGCTTGGAAACGAATGTGGGCACATGGCAGGACATTCTCAGTCCCTCGCTGGGAGATGAGAGAAGCGAGGACCCCACGGCTACCTGCTGGAGTCACCTGAGTCCCCAGAGGCAGGCCTGGTCCCTTTCCTCTGCATCCTCAGAGCCCCCCCAAGCCCCATCCTGGGGCTGCTTGGCCCTCAGCTGCCCAGCAGTCACAGAAGGAGGAGAGAAGGGACACAGCCTGCCAGCCTGCCAGCCTTCTCAGGAAGAGCCGGAGCCCCCCAGAAACACAACACAGTGAAGTGGGCTCCACGATTCTGGGTCCCACCCTGAGGACTGACCTCAAAGCCATAGACGTCCACAACCGTGATGGTGCCCTCGCCACCTCCCTCCCCTGGGGGTGCCAGCCTCGTGTTGATCCTCCTCAGGAGCCAGTTGAAGAGCCGAGAGTACAGGGCCTTGGCCAGAGCGTCCCTGTAGGCACCGGGAGTCAGCCGTGCAGAGCACAGCCTGGCCCAGCCCCGCTCTCCTGTCCCCAGGGCCACCTGGCATCGACGGCACTTTCCACAGGCAGGGCTCTTGAGACCTGGCCATAGGGTGTCTCCTAGAGGCCAGAGGAAGTGCGTGTCAGGCCCAGGCAGGTGCTCCCCCAGCCTGCGGGTGGTAGACCTGTCTCCTACTTCCCCAGGACCTTGGGCTCACCATGACTCTCCTGGTGACAGCCCCCTCCAGGTGCTCTGGTGGCACCCGCAGCAGCCGGGCTGCAGTGTGGATCTCGGACCAGCTGGACACTGCTGCCACCTCCTGGGACTCCCGCTGGACAGAGGAAGGGGCAGGAGAGCTCTGTTTGTGGGGTGGACATATTTCCCCTCGGGGCGGGGGAAGCCTTGTGACCCAAAGGGACAGCAGTGTGTGGTGACGCCTGGGCCATCATGAGCCAGGCTCTGGGTCTGAGGGCCCTGTGTGTGAATCCCCTTTCTTTGCTTACTAGCTGGGCAGATTTGTGAGTCCTTTTCCCTTCCCGAGTCCCTGCTGCCTTGCTACTAAAAGGCGGGGGTGTTGTCATAAGAACTAAGTTGAAAAACACGGAAAACACGTGTCAGGTGATGCCTCCAGTGCTATGCACATAATAGCTGCTCAGGTAATGGCGAGGTGCTCTTGTTGGGGGCAGCTGAGTGGAAGAGGCATTGGGAGGATGTAGAAGCGCCACAGCTACCTTCTTATCTGCACATGGGGATCTGTCCGCTTTCCGGGGCAGCGTAGTCTCCCACACACCAGGGCTCTCCAACATTCTCACCGCCCCGATCATGCAAACAACCATGGCTGACCCTGAGTCCCCACTGGCCCTGCCCCCAGGGGGAGCCCACCTCTGAAGAAGAGAAGCAGATGTTGCCCAGGTGCAGGATAGTGGCCAGCAAGGCCCAGATTGTAGTCAACTCCTCGGGGCACAAGCCCAGCATCTGCAGGGCCGTCGCCAGCCCTGCAAAGTCTCGGGCATCCTTCTTGTCCTGGAGCTTGCAGGCCCGGCCCTGCAGGGCACAGTGGGGCTGAGGGGCAGGGCCTGGCCCTCCACAGCCCCCTCCATCTGGCTCCTCTGGGACCCCTGGGCGGAGACCCTTGTCTGGATAGCTTCCTCCCCGGCACCACGAGGGCATGCCCCACCTGGTTGAGGTAGTAGTAGGTCTCCGGTCCCTGAAGGGAGAGCTGCTCCCTCTCCGTGGAGTCCAACCCTGCCAGCAGCTCATAAAAAACATGGAAGCTCCGCTCAGTCTGGGCCTTGGGGAGCAGGACTGGATTAGGGGAGCAGTGCCTAGAGCCACGGCCCTTCCTCTTTCCCACTCGGGGAGCTGTGATGGGGTGGATAGGAGGGTGACCCCTACCTGAAACACCACCCTGGAAGTCTCAAGCAGATAATGTGACACAGAGGCTCCTGTGATGGCCCCACTGTGGACACAGGAGACAGGTTTTGGTCCCCAGGGATACATCAACGGGCCTCTCTCAGAATGAGCCCACTGGGCCTGGGGCCAAGAGCAGCAGCCTGGGCTCCCGGGAACATCACTGTGCCCACCTGGGACCCCATCACTCACTGCTGCAGATAGAGGCATAAGACCTGGCCAAAACGGCTGGCATTGGCATTGAGGATGGTCTTGGCATGGCCAAAGCTATGGAGGACAGGCAGCAGGTCACTGAGCTGTGTGTAGGGAGGGTTGACAATGTACCACCCATGGAGGGGTCTCCATGCCCCCTGCCTGTGCTGCTCCCAGGGGAGTCAGTCCCATCGGAAGAGCCCCACCCCCACCTCCACGGCAGGCTAGGCTGGTGGCTAACCCACCACCCTCCTGGCCTAAAGGAGAAGAATGGTCCCCTCCGGACCCCTGGGAAATGGCCAGCTGTCCCCTGGAGGGAGACAGCCTCTATCCCAGCCTCACCTGGCACCCTCTTTCTGCTGTCTGCCCCTGGCTGCTTAGGAACAGCAAGATCTTCTTGGTGGCTTCTGTTTTCCCTGAGCCGCTGTGCCCCCTGCAGGAGGGAAGAGCTAGGGATGGGTGAAGGCCACCAGAAGGTTCCAGGCAGGGCAACTGGGGTAGCCCTACCGAGCCTGGGCACTAGGGATGTGCCACCTGGAAAAGACACTGCCCTACCCTAGAGGAGGGGGAGGTCCCCAGAAATTTGGAAAGAGAGACCTGGAGCACAGAGACCAAACCACTCAAGGGTGCTGTGTGATGTCCTCGGGAGCACAGCCCTGATGAAGTCCAGAGCTGCCACCCAGAGCGTTTGACCCATGGGCCCTCAGTCTGTGGGCTGAGCCAAGCAGGACAACAGGACTTACCCCAGGAGGATGCAGGGGCCCTGGCCTGGCCTCTGAGACAGGCTGCGGGCTGCTGCTGCGATGGCAAAGATGTGTCTGGGGTAGGAGAAAGATGGGTGTCTGGGGACTGTCCCAGGTATAGGCAGGATGTACCCAGAGGGACCTCAGTCACTGGATGTGCTGGGGTGTGGTCACAGGGGCAAAGGGGCAGATTCACCTACGGGGTGGTGTTGGGGGCCTTCCTGGGATGGTAGCTGGCCAAGACCTCAGCTGAGAAGAGAGGCAGGGGCTGGTAGGGGTTCAGAGCGAGCAGGAGGGGCCCCCCAAATGTCTGGGGGAGAAAGCAGAAGCTCCCATCAGAACCTGGAGGAGCTGGGGGAGTATGAATGGGGTAGCTCTGATGCTCCCAGGTGGGCCCTGGTTCTGGTCTGCAGGACCCCAGGCAGAGGGCTCACCAGATGTGCCAGGTGCCCCGTCCCCAGGGCAGAGGGAATGCCAGCCCACCATCCCTCCTGCAGCCCCCATACGTAGATGCGGCCAAGGTGGAACCTCTTCTTGAGGCACAACAGCACCGAGCTGTCACACACCAGCCTGTGGGGACGGCAGGGGTGGGGTGAGCTGTTGGGGGACGAAGGGGGTCCTGGGCTTGCTCCGCCACTGGCTGCAGGGATATTTGAGGCAAGTTATCCAACCTCTCAGAGCTTTAACCATAGAACAGGGCGCAAGCCTGTAATCCTAGTGTTCCGGGAGGCAGGAAGATCACAAGTTTGCACTCAGCCTGAGGAACTTAGTGACTTAGCAAGACTGTGTCTCAAAATAAAAAGGGTTCACTGTTAAATGTAGTTCCAGTCCCGGTCTGCCTGTCTCTCTCTCTCTCTCTCTCTCTCTCTCTCTCTCTCTCTCTCCCCGTCTCTCTCTCTCTCTCTCACACACACACACACACACACATACACACACACACACACATGCACGCACGCACGCACACATGCACAGAGACTGGGATATTCAGTAATTTGGGGACTACAAAGAAGCCCCAGGTCTTGACCCACGGGGAACATTTTGCCAATTAGAAAAGGTTCCCAGGGCTGGGGATTTTGCTCAGTGGTTAGAGTTTGCCTCGCAAGCACAAGGCCCTGAGTTCGATTCCCTGGAAGGGCTGTGTGACTTTTCACTCCTCACTTGCCCATACAGCCAAAAGATCTTTTGTGGGGCAAAAATCTCTTCTAAGGACACAAGAGGGTCTATACATTTATAAAGATGAGGGTGAGGTAGGATGAGGGACCTTGCCCACTCACCGCAGCCGGGCCAGGTCCTCGGCGTCTTCCAGGCCCTCTTCGAGGCTCAGGCCCTCGGCACCCGGGAAGGGCGGCGCTTCCAGGCTAGGCCCGAGGCTCCGGCCCAGGTCCCTCTCCAGCGCAGCCTCGGCCTCATCCTCGGGCTCCCACTGCCCCCTGGGGGACCCGCAAGCGCTCCTCTCCCGCCGCAGGCGGGTCTCCAAGGTGAGTCGGGGCAGCAGCGCGTCGGTGTCTGGCCCTGGGTCCTCGCGGGGACCCGAAGCCAGTGCCCAGTGCCCGGGGGTCGCGGCCTCCGAGGTCTCTGGCTCCGCCTCGGGGTTGGAGCCGTTCTCGGGTGGAGTTTCGTCGGGTGGAGTCGGGGACACCAAAGAAGCGCGGCAGGACCCGGTGACCCCCTCCCCGCTTGCTGCGCTGCCCTCACTGTCCCCTGCAGCTCCTGCACGAGGCCACTCGCCGCCCTCCTCGCTGGGGGCGCCCGCGGACACTTCTCCTGAGCTCCTGCTGCCCGACGCCCTCCCGGTCCTGTGGATCCTGGGCAACACGACCGCAAATTTGGGATCGGGAGGCGGCTCCTCGAAGTCCGAAGGGTCGTCGGGAACTGGCCTGTTCCGGGGCTGCGGAGGGCTCAAGTCGCCGCCAGAGGACCCCCTTGGCAGTCCCCCAAACCTGACTAAGCCTGCCAGGCGCAAAGCCAGCCGGCGCCGCAGCCCGGACGGGCGGTCCCGCCCCTCACCCTCGCTCCCGAGGTCCCGACCCTCGCCCGCCCTCCGGAGGTCCCGATCCTCGCCTTCCCTCCCGGGATCGCGCTCAGGATCCTCCCTCCCGAGGTCCTGCGCTTTGTCAGGAGGCTGTCTTAGCCGCCACCACAGCCACCGCAGGAGGCCCAGAGCCCGCGCCACGCGCAGGAACCGCGCTTTGAGGCCCCCGCTGCTGGGACCCGCCGCCTGGGGAGACGGGCCCGACGGGGGTCTTGTGCAGACCCTGCGGAGCGCCACGAGGGCTGCCAACGGCGCCAGGTCCCCGCGCCCTGGGTCCCCCGGGCCTTCTCCCTCTCTGGCCCCCGCCTGACTCTCGTCAGCAGCTGCCTGCACCTTCCCCACCACCTTCCCCGAGTGGCGGCGCTGCGCCCCGGCAGTCGAGGCCTCCGCTGTTTCAGCCGCAGCTTCTGGCTGCGACCCGGAGTCCCGAGGTCGCCCTGGGCTCCCGGGGACAGGCGCGCCGCGGCCCTCGAGGGCGCAGGAGGTCGCGTCTTTCCCGCGCGGCGCCGCCTGGAGGGCGTCGGGGGCCGGGCTGGCGGTGCCCTCGGCTGCGCCCAGGCCCGCGTGTGTCCCTGACCCCGAAGCCTCGCTCGCCCCCCGAGCCCCGGTCCCCGACGCCCCGGCCTGGGCCTCGTCGCTGCTCTGGGGCTCGCTGGGCTTCAGGGCCGGCTCGGGCCCGATTGTGGTCCCTTCCGAGCCCGTGTCCCCCGGCTCCAACGTGGGCCACGGCTCTGGGGCCTCGCGGGCTTCGCTGTCAGGGCACGAGCTGCCCCCGTCTGCGCCCGACGAGTCCCCGCCGCGACTCCTGCGAGCCGGCGCTCTCGGCCCGTGTCCTTTCCTCTTGCGGCGGCCGCGAGGGGTCGTGCGCCCTTCCTCCCGGGGGAGGCTCTGACCTCCGTCGTCGTCCTCCTGCTCCTGCTCGCCCTCCTCCTGTCCCGGGCGCACCCCACAGCTGTCCCCGGGCGCGCTACCTTCCGTGGCCCGGTGTCCCCGATGCCGCGTGCTGCCTCGCCTCTCCCGGGCCTCTGGTGGCGGCCCGGCTCCAGGCCTGCACCCTTCGATGCCCTCGGCGATGGGCTTCCCGCGGCCGCCGGCGGTCTCCTTGTCGCCGTCGGTGTCGGGCTCTGTGGCCTGTGTCGCCTGGCGGGCTTTGCGCGGGCCGGGCCTGCGGTCCCCGGGCTCGGAGTCCTGCTCGGCAGAGCTCGGCCTCCCGGGTCTCGCCCGGCGCTGGGGCGCTTTGCCCTTGCTTCCTCCCATGACCGACCTAGAGAGCACGATCCTCTGATGCCCCAGTTCTTTTCCCTTTCGGGGGCTCTGACTGCCCTCGGCTCTGGTGGCGCACCACCCTGGCTCTTGCTCTGGCCGGGCTGCGAGCTCAACTGCCGCCGAGATCCCCCCTTAGGCGCGAGCATCAATAATGCAGGAGGCAGCGGGGCCTGACCCGCCTTGGCCAACAGTGGAGCCGAGGCGACCCGGGAAAGAAGAGACGCTGCAGCTGCGGACAAAGGCCGTGGACAGGGCAACCGAGCTGGACGCAGGGCCAGGCACGCCAGCCTGGCACTCAGCCAGACTGAGGAACCTGTGCTCGGCTCAGGGAACCGGCTTGGGTCACCTCTTCCACTTGGGGGCTCCCTGAGTTTTGTTGGCTTCTTTTCCATCGTGAAACATAATTTACCTGAAGTGCACATTATATGAATATGTATCTTTTTTTTTTTTTTTTTGGTGCTGAGAATTGAACTCGGAGCCTTGTACTTGTTAAGCAAACACTCTAACCACTAAGCTAAATCCCCAACCCGAATATATATCTTGAATTGATGTTAATACTTAGGTGCACTTTTAAAGTCATGGGCTATAAACGAACCCCATAAATTCCCGTTTTTAAAATATTTTTAAAATTTTGTGTATTTATTTCCTTTTTTTTTTTTGGTGCTGGGCCTGGAGCTCAGGGCTGGCAAGCACTCTGCCGCGGTGCTCTGCCTCCTGGCCCATTACTTGCTTTGCTTTTTTTTTTTTTTTTTTTTTGGTGGTGCTGGGGATCGAACTCAGGCCCTTGTGCTTACAAGGCAAGCACTCTAATCACTGAGCTAAATCCCCAGCCCCCATTACTTGTTTTGAAACAGTTAATACAGTCACACAGTTCAAAGCCCACAAGATAAAATCCCGTTCCTGACTCTCAGCTATTCAGTTTCCCTCTGAGGTTACCTATTTCTGTAGTTCCTGCCAGGGCTACCCATCCAGAGAAAAGTGAATCTTACTGATTTTTTCCTTTGGCACAAGTGGAGTGTATCTAATTCATGGGTCTTCAGTGCTTCAAAGCTGTCTGCTTTAGTGTTTTGTGGTGAAGAGCTGATGAAGGTCATTCACACTTCTCATCGCCTTCTTCTCGTCTTTCAGACTGAGGACTTCCAGACAATCTTTGCCTTTTGTTTCCTCTTTTATTAGCTCCTCAATTTCTCTGAAGCAGCCGGGGTGGATGAGACACACCATTTCCAACTGTTGACTGTAGTCTTTGCTTCCTCTAACCTTGATCAGTGGCTTGAGTTTTCTCAGCTTTTCCCTTCGTTCCCAGGAAAGATGAACTGAGGCCTCATGTGAGTGCATTTTATCTTCGTTTTCTCCTCTAACTGCTTTATTACTTCCAAAGCCTGCTGTTTTGTGTTCTTCTTGGGTTTGACTGAAGAGTGGATGTTCTTCGTGGATCTCTCGATGAGGATGACAGTGTGGTCTCTTTGTCTCCAGGTTCACACATTTGTCTGCCATGATGGTTGCAGCGTCCCTAAATATCTGCTCCTACTGTGCGTGCCTTTCTTTCTGAGACACCTGGATCTCTCCTTTGTTCAACATCTGCTTACAGATTTCAGTTCGGTCATCTGTTCCAAACGCACTGGTGAGATCTTCCTTCTTTGCAAAGTGACCTTTAGAAACGTTTACAAACACCCAGTGAGTCTGGAGAACTTCATCAAATCTTTTTCCGTGCCAGCCGATGACCTTGTTTTTGTAGCAGGTGATTTCAAAGCGCTTTCTGGCACACTTCTTTGGTCCCACTACCACACTGGTGAGGCAGATCTGGTTGGTGCAGGTGAAGACTGGCATTGTGGCTCCTCATGGACCTCAGGTCTGGCAAGCCAGGCCAGACCGGGCACCTTGCTGGAAGGACCCACAAGCCAGGCCAGACCGTGCACCTTGCTGGAAGGACCCAGTGCTTTTTGGAGCCCTAAGGATCCCACAGTGTGCAGCACATCTGCCCCCTCCCCTCCCCTCCCCTTCATTCTCTTCCCCTCCTCCTGTCTTCTTGTCTGCTTTCTTTCAAACTGGGGATTCACACTGAGCTACATTCTACATTCTTAGCCTTCATCGGTGGTGGGTAACGCCCCCGGGTAATTGGCCTGACGGACCTAATTGGGGACTCTAGTCAGGGGGAGGGGCCATTGTTTCGGCGGGAGATTCTGGCATAGAGACGGGGGAAGGGGGCTTAACCAGCAATGGCCATTTTGGCATCTGGGGAGGGTCACCCTAACACTAGTGAGGGTAAACGAGTACCTCACTGTGGCTTTGATTTACCTTGAGGAGTAACTATTGACCGTTTGTGTGTCTTCTTTGAATAAATATTTTCATATCCTCTCCCATTTTATCCTTATGTCTCTCTTTATTGAGTTATGAGTTCTTTATAAATTCTAGAGATTCTGTATATTAGAGCTTTACAAGATGTGTGATTTATAATATTTTTTCCCATTCTTTTAATGACTGTCTTTTCACCATCTGACTTATGTCTTTTGAAGGGTATTAATTTTTAAATGGTTCCACTGCATTAGTTCAGATGACCGTGTTTCTTTTATTCTATTAATAGTGCATCTTAGATTGACTGATTTTTAAACATTGAGCCAAATCCCACTTGGTCATGGTGTATAGTGTTATCTACACACTCTGTTTAATGTGGTTTGTTAGTATTTGTTGAGGATATTTACATCTATTTTCACAAGAGACATTAGTTCATAATTTTCTTGATTTCTTCATCTGGTTTTGATATTGGGACAATGCTGGCTCCTAGAATGAATTGGGGGGAAATACACTGTCTTCTTTTATATTTGGAAAGATTTTTTGAAGGGTTGGTGTTAATTCTTCTGTCATTAGTTGGTAGGTTTTACCAGTGAAGCCATCTGATTCTCTTCATCCCATCAAAGAAGAAACAAAACACCCTTCTTTTGTGAGAAGTTTTTCTTTTTGGTGCTGGGGATCGAACTCACGGCCTCGTGCTTGCTAGGCAAGTGCTCTAACCACTGAGCTAACCCCCCAGCCTGTGAGAAGTTTTTTGATCAATAAATCAATCTTTTTATTTAATGTAGATCTGTTCAGATTTTGTTTCGTCTTGAGTCAGTTTCTATGAATGCATCTATTTCATCCAGATTACCTAATTTATTGGCAGGTGAATGTTCAGTTTTCTCTTGTAATCTATTTCCTGTCTGTAAGCTTTAATAATGTCCCCTTTTTTGTACCTGATATTTTTCCTGAGACAGAGTCTTGCTTTGACTCATGGCAGCTGCTGAGCCGAAGGGTGAGCAGTGGCCTAGGGCTAGACCCAGCTAAAACACCACAGGGGTCTCTGTTCTTGCAAACATTCCATTGTTTGTCCTTAAATAAATGCTGCTTGGGTTGCTACAGGCCTTTGGAAATTTCAAAAGTTCTGAAAAAGTGGATTCTAACCATGTTTGTTGTTGTTGCCTCTATGGAGGGATGAATCTTCAGATGTTGTTATGAAGAGGAAAACCTAAGACACCCCTTTAATAAAATTCAGGAACTTTATTCTGTGCTGCATGTAAGAGAATTTGTATCCCATCAAAACTGTGAATTCCTTTGCAGTTGTAAAATGTCTCTGTAAGATCCCACCTTGAATGAGAAATGTTTTGTTAATCAGCCTGTCTAAAGGTCAACTTGTTATGTTCTTTTAGGTTTCCCACCTGGACTCCCAGCGATCTGTGACTGTGCTGTGTAACTTTCCGAGCAGCCCCCCTGCTGTGTAACCCTCCTAGAGAGCTGTGGTGTGTACGTTTCCCTAGCAACTCCCGCCTTCTGCAAATACCCACAACCCTGAACCAATTAGCAGCTGCCAGTAAGTGCAGCCACCGACTCCATGAAAGGGGAGGCAGTTCTAATCCGGGGCCTCAGATTCTTTGCGCCATGGCCCTCTGAGGATGCCGGCGTGATAAACTGAGCTCTCCACCCCTCCGAGTGTGGCGCTTGGCTTCTGGCTTCTTGATGGTCTGGGCCGTAACAGAGCTGTCACACAGAGCTGTTAACACTTATGCTGTAACGTTTCCTCCACCATTTTCACTGGTGTCCTTACAGCTTGATTTTAAATCCCTAAAGCCTCGATGACTGTGAGCTAATGAAATATTTAATCATGGGAAGCAATTAGGGGAAAGGAAATATAAGACAAACTAATTCTCATAGAGACTTTCCTGAATGAGCAAACGTTTAAAAAGTTATTTTTATATTTAGTTTTCTCAAAATTAAGAGTAAAGTAACAGCTGTCTTAGACTCCTTTTGTTTACACAAATCAAACATAGACTTTGGCAGCAGAGCTGAGTTCAGAGTCCAGCTTGGCATCTTACTAGCTTGGAAACTCAGGACAATAACAGATAACCTCTCTCTGCCTCAGTCTCCTCATGTATAAAATGGGATAATGATAATATCTATCACTTAAGGTTACTACGAAGGTTCAGTGTGAAATGCTGAGCATAAATGCCTGGCAGCTATTAGCTGTTACGATTACCATTCTTAAAAAACTGTAGAAGTACATTAACAATTCAAGTAGAGTTAGCCTAAATACAGATTTTTCTTTTCTTCCTGCTTCTTTTTTTTTTTCTTTTGTTGTTCTTATTTACTTGTTTTAAAGAATTGAAAAGAAAATATGTTCCAGAATTTTGGAGTAAAAATTTGTTTCAAAAGGAACATAGCCGGGCATATTGGCATGTGCCTGTAATCCTAGCACCCTGCCAGTCTGAGGGAGGAGAATCACAAGTTTGAGCCCAGCCTAGGAAATTTAGCAATTTAGAGAGACACTGTTTCAAAATAAAAAATACAAAGGGGTGAGAATGTAGTCTAGTGCCAAATTCCTGGGTTCAGTCCTCGTGCTTATAGTCCCAGCCACACAGGAGGCTGATAGGAAGATCGCTTGGCTGTAGGAGTTTGAGGCTAAACTGGATAAAAGTGTGCTGAGAGAGAGAGAGAGAGACAGAGAGAGAGAGAGACAGAGAGAGAATGAATTTATTCATTTTGTTGATATGAAAAGAGAATATTATTTATTTATTTGACAAACATTTATTAAAAACATAGACAATTTCAGACACTATACCAGGCATAGACATGATACAAGAATACAAACAAGAGTAGGCAATGGAAAAACGGTTTTAATTACATCCTCCTTGTTTTGGTTTCTGTCTAGATGGCCCCTAAAAGCCTGCTTCAGTCATAGGTGAGACTTGGGGAGGTGCCTGGATAATGGAGCATTACAGCTGGCCTGCTCTTGGGAGGTGGGGCCTGGCTAGGAGAGGCAGGTCACTAGGGGTGTGGTCTGGAAGGGTTTATCTTCCTCCTGGGCACCTCCCTTCACTCTCTCTGCTTACCGATTGCCATGCCATAACATCTCCCTGCCCAGGCCCTCCCACCAGGCCTTCCTGCCTTGGAGCTGGCCAGTTACGGACTGATGTGTGAGCAGAATAAACAATTCCTCCTTTAACTTGTGGGTGTCAGCTATTATGTCTTAGTGACCAGGAAAATTCCTGAGACCCTGCTCTCAGATATTTATCTTTTTCTTTGGCACAAAACAAGGAACTGGTTCCATTTTTTCTTTTCTTTTCCTTTTTTTGAGACAGGGTCTTGCTATGTAGTTTGGGCTGATCTTGAATTCACTTTGTAGCCCAGGCTGGCCTCAAACTCAGGCAATGCTCCTGTCTCAGCCTCACAAGTGCTGGAATTACAGACATGCACTGCCATGCCCAGGTCATTTTTTTCTTAAGTGAATTAGACCAAGAATTATACAAAATTTCTAAAGATGAATGACAAGCACCTTGAATGATGAAGGACAGTAAATATAGAATTTTCCCCGGGGTGAAGGCTTCCTACTGGTGCAGTCACTTCTAGGGTTTTTGTTCTTTTGCCTATTTTTTCATTTCTACCCACTATTCCCCTACATTCTCCTCTGTTTTTCTTTTCTACTTTATCTTTCAGAGACCCACGTAATCCCCAAAGGAAGAGTACTTTGTGGATTCTAAGTTTTATTCATAGGTAGTCACAGAAAATGATTTTTTTTAACCTATAAGTTCCATACCAAAAAAAGAATATAAACTTTTCATATAATCTCATGCATATTGAAAATACAAGGGCTGGGGATTTAGCTCAGTGATTAGAGTGCTTGCCTTGCAAGCACAAGGGCCTGAGTTCGATCCCCGGCACCACAAAAAAAAAAAAAAAAAAAAAAAAAAAAAAAAAAAAAAAAAAAAAAAAAAAAAAAAAAAAAAAAAAAAAAAAAAAAAAAGAAAATACAGATAATTTTAATTCCATTGCAGCTGGGTGTGGTGGTGCATGCTTGTAATCTGAGCACTCAGGAGGCTGAGGTTAGAGGATCACCATGAGTTTGAGGCCATCCTGGGCTACATAGTGAGTTTGGGGCCAGCCTGAACTACACAGCAAGACCCTGTCTCAAAAAACAAAACAAACAAACAAATGAGAAATAATAATTCCACTGCATTTTTCAGAATTCTCAATCATAATCCTCTGAGAACTATCAAAGATCTGTCTCATTTTAAATTATCGGCATTAAAATATTTGTAGGTATTGCAAAACAAGAATTTCTTGCCTTCTTTTACAAATGAGGAAAACAGATCAGAGGGGTCAAGTGCTGGAGCGTGTGCCTGGGTCTTTGTCCCCAGTTCTGGTTTCTCCACAAGCCCACATTCCTCTGTAGCCATGCGCCTCATCTCCTCCTCTGGCCCTCGCCAGCAGCACAGTCACTCTTAGTACTTCTGGAAGAGAAACCCAGTTACACAATGGGCACTTGACTTTCATACCATCGGAAGCTTCGAATGGTTAGAAATATCAGAACAGAGGTGAAAGCAGGGCAGGCATCTGATAAGCAGCTTTTTTCCTTGTACATTCAGACATCAACTGATGTTTATGCAGAAATAGATTTATTGTACATTAGTCCACATAGGCATACAGCCAGGCAAATAACATCTCTTAACCCACACCCCAGATCCCTGCCTAAATCTAAGGACAGAACCAGGGCAGAATAGCATTCAGTTGTGGTAGAGCCTTGTGTGATGGGGCTGAGATATGTGGGAGCAGGGACCAGGCGAAGGCACTGGGTGACTAGGTGGAGAGGACACATCCAGTGAGCACCTGCTAGCATATCTGTCTCACTGTCCTTGGAGGACTGCCCCTCATCGTGGTCATCTGTAACAGAAGCAAGAACATGGCACGCTGAAGAAGTGGATTGAGGAAGCCTTGTGTTCTGTCTGCAGCAACAGGGTGTATGGGAGCCTGAGCGGGCGTGGAAGGTCTAGAGAGGCTCGCTGAGCAGGCAAATATTTGGCAGTATTCAGCTTTTCACTGAGTACCAAGTGATTGGCTGTCCTTAGTTGAGTTGCTGTATTTCACTCTATCGAATATTTGGAGTAGGTGGCCACTTTAGTCACTTTAGCAAGAGAGGTCTTCTTCTCTTTTTGTTGTACTTTTCAGGGTTTAAATCTGGGTTTCTTTTTGTCCCTTCTTAGTGGCACTCAAGTATTTGCTGACCCCG
The DNA here is from genome assembly GCA_004026905.1 of Hystrix cristata. NCBI lineage: Eukaryota > Metazoa > Chordata > Mammalia > Rodentia > Hystricidae > Hystrix > Hystrix cristata. The sequence goes on along the minus strand of PVJO010022124.1, from coordinate 11,687 downwards.
AGTGTATCTGACTGGTGGGCAGGACGTAGGCTGACAAAAGCGGGCTGTCAGCCCTCTCAGACTGAGAACTGTCCCCTCTTTCCTCACAGTGGGAGAAGCACCCACAGGGAGCGCCAGAGGGCCCTTGTGAAGGTGCTAGAAGCACAGAAAAAGAGCACCAGCACGGAGCTGACCATTGGGCCTGACAAGTTGCCTTCTGGGAAGAGCAGCACCAACCTGCTGGGCTTCGTGAAACAGCAGCTAGACATCAATGATGAGAAGAATATTATCAGTACACTAAGTTATAGATTGCCCTGCTCCTCAGAGGGAAGTGTGGAGGGTGTAGAGTCAACATTATTAACTTTTGCTCAGCTGCTTTTTTCCGGTATACAAAGTGGAGATAATTGGCTGGGTCGTTTGAAAAGCAATCCAAAAAACTCCTCCTTTCAACCCACACCCAACAATTCGACTTTCAAAACTGAACTGAAGAAGCTGTATTTTCTGCAAAATTTGTTAGATGCAGAAATTCAGGAAAAAGTAGATGAGGTGAACCAGAAAGAGAAAACAGCCATGCTAATGCAGTCTAGCCTCTTAGGTCCAAAATTCAAACGCCAAATCTTTCCAAAGGAATTGGAAAGTGCTCAAGCACAGGAAAACAGGCTGGCAGAGGATCATCCTGGAGGGAAAAGGCTTCAAAGAGTGAAGGAGGTCCTCGGGGGAAACAGAAAAAAATGATTTCACTCACAGCATTTTGGTTTTAGTATATGTGCTGATAAGTGGGCACAGCATTTTGGTTTTAGAAAATGCAAACTCTGGAGTTAAAACCATGAAGGGTACTAAACCAATATTATATTCTAGAAAACTTCACCGCTTTCTTAGAACTCATTCTCTCATAGCCCACCCAAGATCAAACAGTGAAAAGTTCAGAATGGAAAACACACAAAACAGTCTAATGCTGGCAGAGAGGCCTCCGTTCTCGGCAGCGAGGAACCTCATCAAATCCCCTTCAGGAGGGTTCTCATCTTCAGGGGCCCTGAGTGCCCAGGAGAATCCTCTCGAGAACTTACATGCTCCTGTGGAACCTTCTGCAGAACATACTCCTGCAGAGAACCATGTGATCGGAGATGATTTTCAAGGAGAGGATTTGGCAGCAAACACTACTGTGCCAGAAAAAACTACCTCTGAAAACACAGCTCACAAGAATCCGTCAGCTGCGGGCTCTGCTGTGACTACATTCAACCTAATGCCGACTGCGACCCGGAAGAGGGAGGCACCGTGGGAGCACCCCAACATGGTCAGCGACTCCCCGCCACAGAGACCTCACCTCCCCAGTGCTCTCAGCCCCAGGTGATCAGTTTGAGACCTGCCTAAGCCAGCAGCTGCGGCCCTTCATCCCCAACAACGAGGAAAGAAGGCTGATTCCTCATTTTTACTCACCCTTAAAAATGGACTGCTCTAGGGCTGGAGATTTAGCTCAGTGGTAGAGTGCTTGGCTTGCAAGCACAAGGGCCTGAGTTCGATCCCCAGCACCAAAAAACAAAACAAAACAAAACAAAAATGGATTGCTCTGAGACGCATGTGCAACTGCCCTGTGCCAAACTCATCTCCAGAATGAGGCTCCTGATGAAGTGTCTCGTCGAGCAGCAAGAAGTCACAGTGTCCAAGCACCAAAGGGGTACAGCGCACCGGAAATGTGAGAACTACATCAATGAGAGCACAGCAGGCCAGCACGAAGGGGAGCCAAAGTCAAGGGAGGTGAGGACGGCTGCCCAATGCGGGGATCTGCCATGAAGCGCCCAAGCAGGAGGGCCAGGGGCTCCTAGTCTGGATCTTGGCTTGGCCACATACCTTGGGCCAGCACAGTAATCCTCACCCCGCTTCTTCAGAGAATGAAGATGACCTGACACACAAGATAAACTGGAGAAGGACATGCATAATAATAGGATCACCTGGAAGAACTGGATTTAAATAGCTTTCATCCTTCCTATGTCTTTGTTAACAAAAATTATTCCTATTTTGTAGCTTACAAAATTTCCAGGATACAACTGCTACAAACTGATCTTGCCATTATCTGTGATGGGAATAGTGATGATTTTGATATTTTCTGTCTCATTGAGGTAAGGATAAAAATTGATTCCGGTTTCCTGAATGCATCCTGTCTTTGTAATAGATTCACAACCTAAAAACTGAAAATCCAAGCCACTTTTCCCTCTCCTATTTGACATTGCTCTTCAGTAACTGAGAGTGAACTATTCTTACTATTCTTTGTTCTTTCATTAAAGTATGATTTCCAGGGTTTTTTTTTTTTTTTTTTTTTTTTTTTTTGAGATGGGATCTTGGTATGTAGTTCAGGTTGGCCTTGAACTCTTGGCAATGTTCCTGGGTCAGGCTCCCAAGTGCTGGATTTACAGGTGTGTGTCACCATGTGTGGTGTTTTCCAGGGATTTTTACTCCCAAGAAATCTCTGAGGAATTGAAACCAAGATAACAGGCACTTGACTATCTGAACTAGTTAATTCTGATGGCCAGAGTTGACATCAAAGAAAATTTCACATGCTGTCTGTGGGACACAAGTGTTTCTCGCCAGGTCATCATTGGGCATTCTGATTTGTGGTTAGTCCCGTGACAATGATAAGGTGAGACTGCTCCACAAGGAAGGAATGAGTTCTCTTCTTTTTTTTTTTTTTTTGGTGCTGGGGATTGAACTCAGGGCCTTGTGCTTGCAAAGCAAATACTCTAACCGCTGAGCTAAATCCTCAGCCTGTGAGTTCTCTTTTGGTGGGAGCAGAGACTAACTTCTGAGCCCCAGAAGCTGGACCAGCATGGCGTCATATGGTTGCAATTCGATCACAACCAGAATCATGGAAAGAATTAAGCTTGTGAACCGAGATACCACTGTAAATGGCCAGGGGTGGAGGTGTTATCAGGTAACTGTATTCCAACTTCCAGGTCCTTCCTGCCTGGAAGAACAAACTGGATGAAGCAGGCCAAAAATGATGTCAAAGTTTATTTACAATGGCAAATGGGGAGAAACTGGTTCTGCAGTGCGAGTTCAGGTTGGAGGGGGCAAAAAAAGGGAAAACAACAACAAAGAAAGCAAAATACATACCTTGCCTAAGAGACGCGGTAGCCCTAGCTGGCCAGGTGCAGACATTGCCTCCCTCGCAGCGCAAACGGTGGCGCCCCTGGCAGCACAGTTCTTGAGAGAGAGCCGGAGAGAGCCTCCTGGTAGTGCTGCCCCATTTATCTTGCCCAAGTTCTCCAGGAAACCCGTGAGGACAAGCACATCTGGGTCCTGAGAGGCGCCCTCTCAGGGGATTTCATGCCCCAGGTGGATGTGAGGTCGGGGGGTCATTCCCCCAGGTCACACCCTCTTTCCCAGCCAGCCCTAGAGACGCACAACTCCTACCTCATTGGCATATGCCCCAAATCCCAGCACTCTGGGAGGCTGAGGCAGGAGGATCACAAATTCAAGTGCAGCCTGGGCAACTTAGTAGATTAGCAAGACCCTGTCTCAAAAAAAAAAAAAATATATGTATATATATATACACACACACACACACACATATATGTATATATGGGGAGAGAGAGAGAGAGAGAGAGAGAGAGAAAGGGCCCTATTACTAGAAATAAAAAGGTCCAGCTGCATGCAAGACTCTAAGAAAGGTACTTTGGAAAAGTCCATGAATTATGATTAATGAGGTAGAATTCCTGTCTCTAGAAAAATTATCATCACACTGAGTAAATAAGACTTCAGATAAATAAAAGTGGGCAAAATTTGGGGGATAATGTTCACAGCGGTAGATACTCAGAACTGTGTTTTCTTCCAATACAGATTTGTCGTCATGTCACGGAAGAAAAGAAGAAAGTGAAGAAAGGTCCTCAAGGTACACAGGAGTCTGACAGTCATTAAATGAGAACCTGGTAGGAGGAGGAGCACACATCATTCCTTGAGGGGGCGCAGCGCCCCTTCTCACACCCCCACCCCGTCCCCTTGCCGCCCTCCTCTGTCCCTCACGGCCTTCTCACTGGGAGAGACCCGCGCGATGGTAGTTTGTCTTTTCCTTTGTAATAAAGAAATGGTGAGGCAGAAAGGGAAACTATCTTCCCCTGTGGTCACAGTGCAGCGAGTGTCAGAAAGAGGGCGGTTCCTTCCCAGCAGCCGGGCCGGGCGCTGGTTACTCCCAGCTCAGGCCGAGAGCCACATTTTATCACAAGTCAGTGTGTCTGCCCTGTGGATTGCAGCAGTCTCTGAAACGGGGCACTCTGGTTTTCTCCCCTCCCTTTCTCCCTTTCGCCCTCTCTCTCTCTCTCTCTCTGCTACTGTGGACTGAACCCGGAGTCTTTACACTGAGCTACCTCCCCAGCTTCTTTTCTTAAAATTTACTTATTTATTTATGGAGCCAGGGTCTTGCTAAGTTTCCCAGGCCGGGCTTGAACTTGCCATCCTCCTGCCTCAGCCTCCCAGAATGCTGAGATCACAGGTATATACCACCAAACATGGCTCCAAGAGAACATTTTGTGTCTATTGCTAATTGTGTCCTTTAAACTGATTTCACAACTCACTCATCAATGACAGCTTTTAGAATGAAAATCCATGAGCTGTACAGCTTTACCAGCTGGACTTGGGTACTTGTTTGATGTGCCGACTTGTGGGATAAAACAGCTAGGGAAACAGAAGTTCTTTCTCGATCTTCCCCAGCAAGGCCTGCACGTGGGACTAAGTGTGCAGAGGACTAATGGGAAAGGCTCTGGAGAGAGAGAAACGCTTCCACTCAGTGTGGTTGTGTGGTTTGTTCACTGCACAAGCGTACCTGACTGGTGGCGTCAGTGGGGATGATCATGTCACCTGTGTTTCAGGCCGGGCCAGGTGCAGCTGTCTCCCCTGAGACCTGTGGGATCCTTGATACCAGATGGAGCCTCTGAAAGCCAGCATGTGGGGACTGTTTTCAAGACCCCAGGTCTGTGGCGAACCCGCTCATTGTGATTATGAACAAAAGTATAGGTTTTATCCAAATGAGACCTGAGGTGTGCAGTTTGAGATGTGGAAAATAACACAAATCACAGTCTTGCAAATGTGTTTTCCCAGAAGGAGCATTTACACCGGTTACTGTGCAAGATTCAGAATGGGAGGTGAAAAGGAGGTAAGTTTGAGAAGGACTCCGTGACGAGGTGGAAGAGGCAGGGCAAAGCTGAAGTCTTAAATCTGCTTCTGTTTTCCAGGAGAGCACCAGTGGGTCTGGTGAGCCACCTGGCTGGCTTACAAAAATTTATATACCTGACAATCCAACATCTGTGGGGGCCACGGCAGCCAAATGACATGATGAGGAGATACCCACAAAGGCTCCACAGTAAGTGTCTGGAGATGACGTAAAATTCCTACCTAAAAGGAGGAGTGGGGAAAGCTTTGTTGCCTTGGCACTGTTCTCCAGGGAGCTCGGCCCATTCGCCAGAGAGTTGTCTCCAGAGCCGGCCATTGAAGATGAGGAAAGTGGAGCACTTGGATGAGGTCATCATTGACTGAGCCTGCTCTGCTTCAGCAGCACTTAGAAAATACATATATTTTCATATTAAGATATATAAAATTCATAACCACTTTTAGCTATGTGGTAAGAAATTAAGATGCAAAAAGTTAAATGTGCATGCACTTAGCAAGGACCAAGGCAAAAAATAGTGGTTGCCGAAGCTCCGATCCTTAGGAGCCATCATGCTTCCAAGAGATCCAGTGTGGCTTCTCGCCCTCATCCCCCAGGATAGTCAGCTGTGCAACCAAGAACATCCTCCGCAAGGCGGGCGGGATTCTCAGCTCGATGCTTGCTGTTCTGGTGCACTTTCCTCTACTCTTTCAAGAACCAGCTGTGCAGTGGTATAGGGCGGTATGCCTCTGTAGCCCCAGCCCTCTGGGAGGCTGAGGCAAGAGGATCGCTTTTGAGCCCAGCATGGGCAACTCAGCGACTTGGCAAGACCCAGTGTCATATTAAAAAATAAAATCAGGCTGGGGACATAGGTCAGTGTGAATGTCCTCGGTTCAATCCCCACTGCCACAAAGAAGAATGAGCCCGCATACTTGGCCTCCTGCCCACAGTAGGTCATCCACCTGCCCACCTTCTGGACCCTCTCGCAGGGTGTTGGGGTCACCATAATATTTGGATCACTGAGCCTAGTGCACTCGGGGGTCAAGTCTCGTCTTTCTGCCCACACCCCAAAACTCATGTAGAATGTGTGTCCTGTCTGGGTAGCAGTTCTCCATTCTTACAAGCTGGTAGAAAATTCACATTGGTTTATTTGTTTTCTTTAAAAAATCCCACCCTTGGCCAACTAGCACAGAGGTGTGGAGGTATAGGGCAAAAAAAAGAAAAACAAAAAAATCAAAAAAAAGCCACAGTAATTTCCCCAGATGCCCTCCTTGGGCACTGATTTTAGAAACACTATTGGTTGGGCCGCTTGTCCATTTCCCATGGGCTGCTACAGCCTTCCTGACCCACCAAGGGTCACAGGCATGCTGCTTGGGTCCCTCCAGCTTGGTCCAGACTGAGACCCACCCTCTTCCTGCCCCATCCGATGCCAATCTACATGATGCCAAGTGATAATTTGTGGATGAAACAAGAGTCCCTCAACTTTATTTCCAAAGACAAAATTACTAATAAATCATGTTTAGTGCATCAGTGGCAGTTAAGTAAATTGGGGAGATCTAAATGCACAAGAATTGGGAATCTACCTGCTGACCGCCAAAGCATGCTGGTGTCCTGTCACAGGAGGTGAGACACAGCACCGGCCTGGCTGTGGCATGCGGCTGGCCAGTGTCGCCAGGTTTCCACGCTGAGCTGGCTGGTTGAAGGGCCAGGAGAGCACTGAGAGCCTCTTCAAGCCTGTGCTCAGAACTGCACACTCATTTTTAATTTATTCCATGAACCAGAGCAAACCATGAGGGCAAGCCCCAAGCTGGGGATTCAGGAAGGACATTCTGTCCTCCGTGAGACCGTGGACGCTAGCAGGGCTGAGAAATCGGGTCCAGTAATTCTGTCTGAGTGTGATGAGACCTGGCCAGGAGTTTGGTCAACCTGGCCTGCACTGTGGTCACCTGGAAATGCAGCAGGTACACCTAGTGTGGTAGAAACCCAGCCACGCTACTCTACTAGGTCAGGAGCCCTAACCAAGCAAGGTCCACCTCCTTCCTCTGCACACAGCCTGCCTCCTGCTATCCACCTCCCAGTGGCTGGCCCCCAGCCCTGTCCTGGGCATGTCTCAGGAATATGGATGACTGTGTGAAAGACTGCTCCCTTCTCCTCCCCACATGACTGGGTGTGAAATGTACACTCATGGACTGAAGGTCAGCAGGTGGTGCCAGGTATTTGCCCCAAGACTGTGAAGACTCTGTACCATTTGGAGCTAAGATCTCTACTCGGATCTATCCAGCATCAAATCCTGTAGAGCCTTCCTTAGGGACCTTCGAGACGGGCTCAGCACCAAAACAGGTTAGTGAAACTTCTTTCTCTAGGGCCATTTAACACTGAAAAGATTCTCTCCTGAAATATCACAGGGGGAAGTCTGTCTGAAGGCACAGATCAGATCACTGGGCATGGTGGGATACGCCTGGCATCCCAGCACTTGGGAGGCTGAGGCAGGAGGATTCTGAATTTGAGTTCTGCTTAGGTGACTTAATGAGACCCTGTGTCAAAATTAATTGAAAAGTGCTGGGGCTGTGGCTCTGTGCAAAGATTGTGGTTTCAATCCCTGGTACTGCCAAAAATAAAAGCATGAATCAATCAGGGATCCACATGGCTTCAGGACAGTTTTGAGACAAGAGATTCACCATGAAAACCACCACTGACTGGGTGTGAAGACACACACCTATAATCTTAGTATTTGAGAGGCTGAGGCAGGAGGATCGCTGCAAGTTTGAGGCCAGCCTGGGCTACATAGCAAGTTCAAGGCCAGCCTGAAATGCATAAGTAAGACCCTGTCTCAAAAAACAAAACAAAACAAAACAAAACAAAACCCACCACTGTTACTCCCTCAAGTGCCTTTGGCCACTCTCATCAGGCAAAGGCAAGGTCAGTCCCGGATGCCCTACCTCAAGGGCTGCCTCCCCAGAGACCTTGATTTTATTTTATTTTATTTTATTTTTTATTTTTTTTTATTTATTTATTTATTTTGGTGCTGGGGATCGAACTCAGGACCTTGTACTTGCTAGGCAAGCACTCTAACCACTAAGCTAAACCCCCAGCCTGAGACCTTGATTTTAAAAGGAGAATCACTTAAAGAGAAACGTGACTGATACTAAAGAAGGCCTCCATTCCCAGGCACAGGACCCAGGGTGGCAAGTGTATTTTAGGGAAATGATTTATGGTGCACTGTTTCCCAGGAGAACAATGCCAAACTCTCTCAGGCCCAGGCTGCTAAAAGTGGAGGGGTGGGAAATCGAGGGCTGTGAGGTATCTTGGTTATAATGTATGTGGAAAATTATAAAAAATGATGGCCCACAAGTCTACAGGCTGAGTAAGAGATTGCTTTCATGAATTGCAAGAGAATACAGGAATACTTCAGTTCACCAACACATCTGTTTCTAAAGAATTCAATTTGCAAATAAAGGGTTTGGCAAAATTTTGCTCCCATTTGCAAACTCCACATCTAGTGACAAATACGACCGTGGTCATCTTCCCTACACAAACACAAATGCAGCCATCTTCCTCCAAAATTGTAAAAGAAGTTCATAAACCAAGGTACCACTGTATTTTGCTTTTGGGAGGATTGAGATAAGGTCTTGCTACATACTCTAGGCTGGCATTGATCTTGTGATCCTCCTGCCTCAGCCTCCTGTTTAAGAGGGATTATAGGCATGTACCACCACACCTGGCTTCAAGAGAATATTTCATAGCAGTTTTTAAAAATAAGGTAGTCTGAAATAGTTAATCCTTAAGATATATAGGCATTGGTAAGTGACCAAAGCCAAGACCAAGTACTTAGTATGAGACTGTGTAATGTGGGTTATCTGTACAGAGTTGTGTGGCCCAGTATAGGAGCCACTAGCCACGTATGACTACTGAAATATAAAGGAATACCAATGAAGTAAATTTTTCTTTTTTTTTTTGAAGCTGGGGATCGAACTCAGGGTCTTATGCTTGCAAGGCAAGCACTCTAACCGCTGAGCTAAATCCCTAGCCCCTGAAGTAAAATTTAAAAGGCAGCTCCTAAGTCACGCTAGACACATTCCAAGGGCTTAGTAGCCACATGTGTCTAGTGGCTACCACACTGGACGACATGGTAGACAGTTTCAGCATCACAGTTCTGGTGGACCAGGCCAGCACAGGATAACTCTGGGGGACATACAAGACAATGGGAATGGTGGTCCTTCAGAGAGGGCCACCCAGGGGGCTGCAGTGCTGTGTATCCTGTTACATCTTTCAAAGTCTGTATCATGTGTTTCCCTTAGGTGTTAAATAAATACAAATCTGAAGCTCGGTGCCATGGTGCATGCCCTTAACTCAAGCTACTCAGGCTGTAGCAGGACAATCAGAAGTTCCAGGCCAGCCCGGACAACTTAGCAAGACAGCATCTATTATAAAAAAAATAAATAAACAGCACTAGGAATGTAGCTTAGTGGTAGAGTGACCCTGGATTCAATCCACAAGATCGAAACAAACAAACAAATTGGGAATCAGGCATCTCTGTAAGGGCTCACTGTTCCGGAACAATGGTTTTCAGGAAATTATAATTTGCCCAAAAATAAGCTGATAGATATTACCATTTCACACTTTTTTTTTTTTTTAACAATTTAGACTTTTTTTTTTTTTTTTTGGTGGTGCCGGGGATTGAACTCAGGCCCTTGTGCTTGCAAGGCAAGCACTCTAATCACTGAGCTAAATCCCCAGCCCCCAACAATTTAGACTTTTAAGCTCCTCCTGAAGCTCTCTCTGCTCTTAAGAGCCCACAGGCAACAAAGTGAATTAATACATGGCAGGAAAACATTAAAAGAAAAAGAAATTGAACAGCTGTCATTACACTTTCTTTCAGAAACGCGTGTGGGCTATTGTGCTCGTATTCCACCTGGGTAATCCGCAGTCACAGTTCCTGTTGGGAAGGGCGCTCCCAGCTCTGTAACAGAAATAGGGGTTCTGTGGCCTGCACCCCTCTGAGCACCCTGCCTCCTCAGCGAGTCTGAGGATGGGGATCCAGCTTGGAAGGAACCTGGATCCAGGCTGGGTCCGTAAGCTGACAATAGGCCGGGGAGACTGCAAGGCCAAACTGTGGTCTGAGGGAAAAAGCGCACGGGCCAGAAGCGGCCAGAGAGTACAGGTTGCCCTGCTAAGGAAGGCAGCTCAGGAGCAGTGATTTCCTGTCACTCAGATCCCTGGAGGGCCCATCAAGGCTGGGGGACTCTGAATGCATGTGCGCACCAGTAACTATGCAGAACTAATAAAGTCTGTGTCCTCCACCAACACCTGTATAATTATTATATTACTAATAGCAATTATACATTGAGTGTGTATATGTGCGTGCATGTGTGCATGCACGCTATCTCATTTAAATCTTACAGCTGCCAGGGAAGTAGATCTTATTCTTCCAATTAATAGTACATATTAAAAAAATATAGTACCTATTGTAAATATTTTCATTAGAAAAGTGTGGTATGGGTGTCTGTCACTCAAGAAGAGCCATGTGGGACACCAGTCATAGTCGATTTAGAGCTCACTCTGATCTGGCATGACTTCGTCTTAACCACCAATATCACCAATGACCCGATTTCCACGTGAGGTCCCATCGGGAGGTAGTACTAGCTAACCAAGGAAGTCCCCCACGAGGAACTCTCCAATCTGACAGGTGACAGGAAGGCACAGATGTGACCCAGGAGCACAGTAGAAAGTGCAAAGCTCAAGGTGCAGCAAATGGGAGTCAAGAGCAAACCCTCATTGCATCACCAAGCCGCCCCCGGCCCAGCACAGCCCCCTGGCCCGGCACAGCCCCCTGGCCCGGCACAGCTGCGTGACGCTCACGCGTCCCTCAAGTGGCTGCCTGAGACTCACCTCAAGGTAGTCACAGTGCAGGGCTGGAGAGAGCACACAGGACAAGGGCCCGTCGCAGCCTCCAGAGCAACAGAGGCTCATGGAGGGGCTGTGGTGTCCTTCTGGGAACCTGGCCTGGGACAGGGGCCTGGGCTCCCCCAACCTCGGGCCCTCCAGGGATGCAGCCAGCTGGGGTCCCTCGGCCTGCACTGACCCCACACGGGCTGAGCAGAAAGGCCGGGTGGGAAGTCAGAGAGAGAGCAAAACAGACGTTGGGTGGAGGATGGCATTGAGACGAGGGAGCCACTGCTATATTAGTTTTAATATTTAAAATGTAAATGGTTTTGGACGAGGTTTATAATTTTTTGTGCTGGTTGCTTTGAATTCAGAAGCTGCCAAATCCAATCAATCACCTCTGTTGTTGTAAGACAGTTTCTGGCGGATCAGTTCCTGGCTGCCTCTCCTGGTTTAAAGCCCAAAACTGGCCCCGGCTACAGCTTTCCACGCGGCTGGCCATACCAGCAACACTAGTATTGGGAGGAGAGGTGCTTTGATTCCCAGAACCTGGGGATCGGCCAAGGGGGCCGGGAGGCGCACCTGGGGCAGCCGGCATCCAAGGACCTCCGTCCAAAGTCCTAACCAAGGCAGACCCAACGAGGGGTCCGACAGGGGACGCCACCCTGTGCCATCCTGGCCTGCCTCTCCT
>PVJO010022123.1:0-28707 GCA_004026905.1 Hystrix cristata | reverse complement strand
CCATTTGAGGACTACAAGAAATGCAAGGTCTAAGAGCACAGTGACAAGTTTGCATACAAAAACTAGTGAAGGTATAGGGCAAATAAGGAATTTCATTGGTGGAAAACCAAAAATTTAAATAGATTTTACAAAGATTCATAATTAGAGGAGTGAGAGTGAGTCAGATGATGGCAGTCTAATGAAAAAAATCATTATTGAGGGATAACATTAAAGAAGATCATTAATTTCAACAGTTTTGAGTGGTTAAATGTATCTTTTTTATTCTATTCACAATCCCCTTGGATACAGAAGGGTTTATTCACAAAGATACGTACACAAAGACATGCACACACAAACACACACATACAGAAAGGAAGTATAATCTGGCATGTAAATCCCTTTCATCATACTGGAGAGTTCTATTAATCAAATATTCATCACTGGGACCACGTACCAGACACACACTACTTGAAGGAGGAGAGGTCTGTTTTTCCTCGTGGTTTCAGAGATTTCAGTCCATTGTCGGCTCACACAAGGTAGGAGCATTATGGCAAAAGTGCATGGTGGAGAAAAGTTGCTTAGTTCACAGCATCCTGGAAGTAGAAAAGTGTAATACTGCTAGAGAGGAAGGGGTCCAGAACCTGATACAGACCTGACAATCATGTCTCCCTGACTCACCGAGAAATACAGAAGGGTGCTTAACTGGGTAGGTGGGTGGGTCTGAAGCCAACCAAGGTCACAATTAAGGTTAACTATCACCTGTAGATTAACTGTAAATCCATAAAAATGAAAAATACATCACAAAGGCCTCAATATTTTAATAAAAAGGGAACAGAAGAAATGTAGTATATTTCAATTTTACAGAGCTTGTTGTGGTTGTTTTGATTATTCTTGTTATCGGTCATGTTCTGAAAAAAGAAAAATTTTCTACACCAAGTGAGTTTTTCCCATGTTTATAATCATCAGTAATTTATGTCTCAATGACGTACAATTTCAAAAATTATGCCATTCTTATTTAAGTTTACTAACTCATTTCAACTCCAAAAACAGAAAACTGTGTTCAAATTAACTGAAGAACCAGTGTAACAGATAGAGAACACATAATTGCAGTTTTAAATAATATTTGTGTCGAGTGGTCTTCACTAGTGGAATGTTAAAATATTGTAAGAACATACAATAAAAATAATACCAGTGGGAAGTATAAATATTTTGTTAAGGTTCAAACCATGTAATACTTACAGAATGATGTTATAGTCTTTACTTATTTTAGTCATAGACAGTTCTTCCTTTCCAGCTACAGGTGGTTATGCTATAATGCTTATTTTGGCAATGTAAATTTGTTCTAAGTTGATTGATACAATAGGGAAATGTTTCAGCAAAATGTAGTTTCTGCATTGGCTTATGTGCAAATTTCCTTAGAAACATTATGTGAACAATAAAAATTATACCCAGATGAATTGATCTATGTAAGAATTATGCAAATGATATGCACCTCTACCATCTGCCAGGTACCTCTTTTCACAATGCATATTAGAGCTTTCCACCCTTTCTATAATCTGAGAGTACATAATCTCCCTACAAATTCTTACGTTGCAATCTTAACTCTCAAAGTGATGGTATTCAAATATAAATTTTTGGAAGTGATCGGAGATTAGAAAAGAGTTCTCATAACTGGAATTAGAGTCTTTATAAAAGAAGCCCCTGAAAGATCTTTATTCTTCCGTCCAGGTGAGGACACAGCAATAAGACATCATCTGTGAACATTTACTAAACTCTCAAAAGATGGTCCTTTCCTCATGCCGTTTTGCTCCCTGCCTCTCCCCAGATGTGTTATGTACGTGTACCAACTCCACACAAGGAACGTAAACATTACATGTTGCAAATATGTACAAAAAGGGAAGAGAATCAAGAAATGGATAGAGGAGGTGGGGGGAAGGAGATGTACAAAAGAAATATGATGTATTATGTACCTGTACCCATTCCCCCCAAAAATGTGTACATTATACACTACAAGGATGTACTATAAGAAAACAAGTAGTTCCTCACTAGACACCAAATCTGCCGACCCTTTAGTCTTGGATTTCTCAGTCTGAAATACATTGAGAAGTAAATTTCCATTATTTATAAGTAACCCAGCACATATATGGAATATTGTTATAGCAGTCTCAGTAGCCTAAGAGAATTCTATTTCAATAACTCTTATTCCACCAATCAGAGATGTGATCATTCTGATCTTCTCTTCTGAATATAAACCTTAGATCTCATTCAATGTAAAGTACCATTAATTCCTGTGGTATTTATACATTTCTTAACCCTGAAATTGGTTTACATTTTTTTCATGTTACATATTTTTTTTTCATTATAAGTCACTGATGAAGTTTTGAAGTGTTATTCCCCAACATTATTTTTCTACATAATGTTTGCTGCTTTATAATTTTACATAGTTTGAGAAATTTTAGGAAACTATATATTTTCACTTTCCAGGCTCATTGTAAGATCATGTGCCTTATTTTGTCTAATTCATTATGAACACAAGTAACCTGTAACTTATAGAAAAGCCTAGGATCACAGAAAGCATAGGAGTTTTGTTTTGCCTCATCTACCTGAGAGGGATGCGAAGTGTTCCAGACGGTGCAGCAATTGTAGGGTGGAACCTTGTCAAATAGATCACTGAATCTCAGTAGGAAAAGCACTTTCAAAAATTGTTGAGAACAAGAAAAAATTAACTTTATATAAAAGAAAAATAGACACTTAAATTGCATTACCTTTGAGATTTTGAGATTATCTCCTACAGGAACATAGCTTACAGTATTGTGACTTGTATAAAAGTAAAAATTGTATGAATTTTCAGCAGAGAATGTTTCACCACACACCATTTTTGAGTTTATAATATTCGTCTTTATTAATTACCTTGAATACTCTCATAGTTGCTTTTCTTGCCACTGAGAAAAAATACACAACACCTAAATTTAAAGAAGATAGGTTTATTTTGCCTTACAGTTTGTAGAGGTTTTGGTCCACATGGTGGCTCCAAGACAGGGCGGCAGCAGCAGGGTGTCACAGAGGAGTAACAGTTCATGGTGTGGCAGGCAGAAGGTAGCAGAAACAAGCAGCAAGCCTTCCTACCCTCTTTTTACCTTATATTCTATCCAGGCTCTAATTACTGATTGGTGCCACCATATCCAGGGAGGGGCTTCCCATTATCCACATCCAGAACTGTGCTAAACCCATCAGTGGACTAATTTAGTACCACGTGACCTTAATCCCAGTATCGCATACTCTAGATCCAGTCAGTTCTGAAAAGCCCCATCTATGAGTGCATGAGGCTTTGGGGGACCATCTAAATACAAGCCATAACAAATACATACAAAATTCTCTGAATTAGGTGTACTGTACTTCAGCTAAGTAAATCACACTAAATATTGTGTACTACCACACACCTAGCACCCACTGCCTTCCTTTTGCCCAAGTTCTTACTCCTACAGTGACAGGATGAAAGGTTAATATTCCTGTCTTGTGTGAATAACCTAACTGCTTATATGTGAGGAACGACAAAACATTGTCTGACTTTGTTTATGAATGAAATCAGGCAGCTGTCACTCTCCTCTCCTCAAAAAATATACTTCTTTCTTTGGCTCTTTTGTAAACAAATAAAATCTCTCCAGTAGCAGGTAACCCCTTCCTCCTCTGCTGTTTGTACCAAGAGATGTCCTAACTTTCCTGTCTAATTGCCCTTTGAAGTGGGAATATCAAGACAGATAGCATCTCTGGTGTTCCTGGAATTCTGGAAGTTTAATCTAGGAGCTTACTCTGGGTTATACATATCTTCCATCTTCTAGAAATAAGAGAAATTTTATAAGACTTTGGATAAAAGCAATTAACCAGAAAAATGGCTATAAATGCAATTCTCAAAGTATCTACAATCTTAGGAGTTATGTATTATTTGTGTGCTGTGTTATATTAACTCATGTATTTTCTACAATCCAATAAGATACCCCATTCAATATGTAACGATACTAAGGTACAGAAAAGTAGAGAATTTTGCATAATATTATGAATTAGTACAATATATGATTACAATATTATCCTAAATCTAAAGCTAAAACTCTTAAATATGCTGTACTACTCTCACCATAGTGAGGTAGTATGCTGGCCATACAAACAGCTTTTACAAAAATGAGATGGAGATTAATGGTATGGTTAAATTTAGTAATTTTGAAATGTACAAATAAAAACAGCTTTATAGTATAATATTTTCAATAATAAACTCAAAGAATGGGTCAAACAGCAAAACTGATACATTTAAATAGTAAATCAATGAGTCTATGTATTTTCTTTCTTTTTTTTGGTGCTGGGGATCGAACTCAGGACCCTGTGCTTTTGAGGCAGGTACTCTAACCGCTGAGCTACATCCCCAACCTGAGTCTATGTATTTAATCACCAGGTATTAGGAATAGATGAAGAAAAACTTGTCATAGAATGAATGTACATGTCTCCCAAAATTTATTTTGGAATGTAGTTAAACCCAATATAGCCCATTATCTACACATCCCCTCAGAGACTCATGTCTCATTGGTGGGGCTTTGGGTAATGACTGGATTGTAGGCATATAATACTGGATTAGTCCACTGATTGATTTAGCATAGTTCTGGCTATGGGTGTTAGATTTATTGAAGAAGGAAGACCCACCCTGGATATGGTTGGCACCAATCAATAGGCTTGCAGCCTGGATGGACTAAAAAGGGAAAGAAGGAAGTCTCACTGCTTCTTGTCTGACATGCTCTGAGCTGATTCTCCTGTGCCACGCCCATCTGCTGTGCCTCCCTGCCTAGGAGCCAGTAGACTATGAACTGAAATCTCTACACACTGTGAACCAAGATAAATCTGTCCTCCTTTGACTTGTGTGTGTCCTGTATTTTTCCCCAGCAATGAGAAAGTAACTAAGATAAACCCTAACCATATTGGAAGCAGAAAGCCCTTATGAGACATCAAATGTGCCGACACCTTGATTTCAAATTTTTCAACCTCTAAAATTGTAAGAAATGCATTCGTTTTATCTGTCCATTATTCAGTATTTGTCACTTTATTATTACAAAATGAATGCAGGAAGGTAAACTGTAAATGTAAGTTAGAGAGACACAGAGGATAAATATAAATTTATTCATTTACAGGTAAAAAATAGGTGTGTGTTTGTATGCAAGTATATATATTTAAAGAAATAGGAATAAAGAACTGCCACTAAAGGAGAGAAGTATAAAGATTTATATGGTAAAGATCGATGGCATGTAAATCAGTGTACATAAGAAAGAATTCACAATTGAAAACAATATGGTCAAACTAAAAAATATCAAAGACAATGGTAGAATTACAAAGCTTTCCCAAAGGTAGAAATTGCATATTAGATTGTGTTACAGGGCTGGGGATTTAGCTCAGTGATTAGAGTGCTTGCCTTGCAAGCACAAGGCCCTGAGTTCAATCCCCGGCACCACAAAAAAAAAAAAAAAAAAAAAAAACAGATTGTGTTACAGCTTGTGTCTAGATGTCCCCCTAAAGCCTCATGTGGTCCAAGGGGGGCTTTTCAGAGGTTGCTGGATCTATAATGTGCAATAATGGGATTAAGTGTGTGATGCTGAGATTAAGGATGTGTGATTGATAAATTAGCCCACTGATTGGTTTGGCATAGTCCTGGGTGTAAGTGCTCCCCACCCTCAGGGCATGTATCCTAGGTAGCATGTAAGGGACAGAAAGAGGGCTGCTATCATTGCTGCTGCTTCCTCACTACTTTGTTGCCTTCTGCCTGCCATCAACTGTTTCTCCTCTGTGATGTTTCTCTGCCAGGCCACACTGCCTCAGAGCCAGATGACTATGAAGTGAAACCTCTGCAAACTGTGATCTAAATAAACCTTTCCCACTTTAATTTTGAGGATCAGGTATTTTGTCTCAGCAAAGAGAAAATAGTAATTAAGACAGACAGAAATATTCTTATCAAAATATTAAAAAAAAGACAGTGGGGTCATATTTCCAAAATGTGAAAGAAAAAAAAAAAAAAAAAACCTTAAACCTCTAATTTTATATACAGTAATGCCACGAACCAGTGCCCCAGTGGAGAGCAAGGACCCAGATTGAGCCTGCGATGAACCCAGAGGCACAAGTTCTCTGGGATCCAACTCAGGAGTGGAGCAAGTTTATTTCTTAAAGAGTTGATTTTATAGGGTAGTAGAGTAGGAGTACGTATGTGTGGCACGTGCTCAAAAAACCGCCTATGTGATTAACATCATTAATTCAGTTTATCTTTAACCTCAGCTTCCTAGGCTACTTCTTTGTTCTTGGACAGTTTATTTATGCCCAGAGGAGGAATAGTCCTCCTGGGCCTGTCGACTTCGTGGTCAGCAGCCCTTCTACTATCATTCCTCTGTCAGAGTTCTCCAGGAACAAGTTAAGCCTTAGCAAAGGAGCTGCACACCATCCATACTCCCACACAGTAAAATTATGTTAAATCTGAAAGTAAAATGAATATATTAAAATTTTGTGCTTCTGATTAAATTTACTAAGTAAAATGATAATATAAACAAAGACATAAATGATATGTATTGTGTTGAGGGTTTGTAAAAGTCTACTCAGGCTGTTGAAAATAATACTAAACCTAGGTGGCTTAAGCAAGAAGCATTTATTGTTCTCAATTACAAAGACTGAGAAAGTTCAAGATCAAAAATCTGGTTGATAGTGCGTGATGAGGTCCCTGTTTTTGTTTTCAGATGGAAACCTTTTTATATCCTCACATACCACAGAGAGCGGGCTTTCAGCTCTTCTTCTTATACAGAAACTAACTCTGTCCTGAGAACTGCATCCTTATGAATTCCTCTAAATCCAGTTCACTTTCTCAGGCATCACCCCCAAATGCTAACACATTTGGCTTTAGTACTTCAACATATAATTTTGGGTGAATGCAGTGAGTCCAAAGCAGATTTTGGGAAAGCACAGGAAGAAGTAACAACAGAGTATACTTATGGAAGAAATATAAATTTAGGTAAGACAAAATAGGGAAGGAAATTAATTATGCATATTAAAATAAGTATATAATGCCAATTTGTTTCACCTCCTCAAAAACAAAATTTGAATATATAGATTCGAATAAAGGAAGACAGAAAAACACAAGCATGTTGTAACAATACATTTAATAATAATCATAGAAAACATAACAGCAAATGGCTGAAATATCTGACTAAAATGTTGCATAAAAGAAAGTAAAATATATTAAATTCATTGTAGAAATGCAAAGATATTGAACTGGAGATATGTCAAACTAAATCAGATAATGTGATTTCTAAAAAAAATTTAAAACAAAGAATTCATAATTCTTTAAACCAAACGAGATGTATCAAGCAAATGTGACACAAAAAAATGCTATAGTACGGTTATAGCAGTAGAAAATATATAAAAATACTTCATATTAGGCAAAAGGAATGCTATCAGTAGAGGAAATACAAATCAAAAATATATAATCACCATGAAAATACATGCACCAAATAAAGTATCTTCAACATATATCAAGCAACAACTGGCTGATCATAGAGAGAAGAACACAGTTCTAATTTCAGACTACTCTCAGTATTAGGTATATAAAGTTGACAAAACTAAGCTAGTATAAATATATGAATGATAAAAATAATAACTTTGAGGTACTTTTTAAATTTTACTTAAGAGATGTATGTCTGTGTGTGCACATTCTTTTTCAATAAGAAATAATCACAATTTAGATTTTTCCACAAGTACAATTGCTACTAAGTGAAGTCCACCTAAAGTGCAATCTTATAACTAGCAGATTCTTAGTGATTTATTACATGTAAGATCCTCATAAAAGCATTCATGTTTTTACTCTCAAGTCAGTATGATTAATTGCAAGGGAAGAAATGGAGTAAGGGCTTTGGAATTAGGCCCATCCATGAAATATTTTCCAAAGGGAAAGCCATATATTATGTACTTTAGGATAACCAAAATAACCAAAAACAAATAGCACCAATTGATATTGTAAATTTTAATCTTAAAGAATTTGTGTATGTTGTACAATTCCACACAATTCAATTCAATGAACATTTTATGCTTTAAAAATATTGCCTGGCATCCGCAGTTTTAAAAACTGTTATTGTTCCTAGGCATGGCAACAGATAGGATCCATGTTTCTTCCTTATTTTTGACCTCTTTTCAACTTGGCTCCTGTTAACCTTTGCAACTTGTTCAATGAGAAACTCCAGTGAACTGTATCACCATACCCAATTAATGGTTGAGTGGTCTATAATAAATGAAAATGCCACCACTGCGTAGCAATTAGCTTATGGATCATCTCCAACCACTTAGAAACTCTTCCGTAGCCAGCTTTAAACATGCTGGGTGATTTAAATTATACTTAAAGCGAGAGGCAATATTCAATTACTGGTGGGTTCATTGTGTGTAATTGTCACCATTATGATTAACAACCCTATGAAAAACAATTAATTTGGTATCTTGTTGCTAGGTCAACTATAAAAGTTAATTCCCTTGAAGAAAGAATTATGTTTATCAGTACATACCCTTTTAAATGCTTTGATCTAAAACATTAATATGATCCCTTTAAGAAAAAGTTGTGAAACTTGTGTGACAAATATATCTCCAAAATTAACCTAGGATTAAAAAATATATCATTTACATGTCTTGCTAAAAGTTACGGCGACAAGTAAAAGGGAAATAAAAGCTTCAGTTTACACAAAAATCAGGTATATTCTCATATTTCCAATCTATTTTTTGGAACTCAATTACTCACATTCAAGGGAGGAGGTGCATCTAGACAAAGATATTTGACTTCTCAGAGAAGAGTTCAAGTACCAAAGAGACATGTTTCATTTTGAAACCAGTAGCACAAAACAGAAATAACTACCACATTTGACTAAACCATTGAGTTAAAAAGAAAATAAGAAACAAAGCAACACAGCCTTTTTCAGCAAGTGTTTCCAGGAGGGATATAAAAAAAAGAGCTATGCTTGACTTATTCATAATCCTCTGGGTAAAGTGAGAAGAAACATCACTGTGTTCTTTTGAAAATCTCCCTCTGTTCCTATTTACATTTTCCCCTGGAGGATGTATGATTTAATATCATTGCATTCTATGAAGTTCTTGGAATCAATAGGTCAGTGCCAAATACTGATATGTTATATTTGGTTTTTTGTGCAGCTGTTATTATTGAGACAAGGCCTCACTATGCAGTTCAGGATGACCCTGAATTCACTGACTAGCCCAAGTTCACCTGTAAATTGAGATCCTCCTCCCTCAGCCTCCTGAGTGCTAGGGTTACAGGTGTGAGCCATCCTACCCAGCTCCTATTTGTGTTAAATAGGCAGTTATATTTGGACAATGTCTCTTATTTGTTTTTCAAAGTTTATCATCTTATTAATTAATTCTTTACTATATAACTCTATTGTAACTAAAATTCAAGTTTCTGTCATCATGAATTGGTATTACTGTAGGATTTTCATGGGTCTTGATAAAAAAGGGCCTTTTAAAATTCATAAAAGTATAGAAATGAAAAGGAACTAAATTTTCAACTTAGCTGTTCATTCATTATAAGAATAATAAGTATCACCGTTGACTTATTTGGTGACTCTGGTTTCCCATATCAGTTCACTTACCTGTCTTATTCTTATTGAAAAACTCAATAATGAGACCATGCAAGGGCTTTCTGTTACATATGCCCTCATGACCTTTTATATGCAATTATTTTGCATATGGTGATAAAATGTATGAATAATACCACAGTTCATTTTGAACTCTTAAGGAGTGGCTGTACTTTACTCCTTATATCACCTATATTTAATCCAGTAAGAGTCTTTTAATATTTGCCGAATCAGTAAATGAGTAACATTTAATTAATATTGTCTTTGTTGATTCACACTATTGTAAAAATGCTGTCAACTGGCTTGGTTATAAATGACAGAATTTTATTTCTCACAGTTCAGAAGGTTGGGAAGATGAAGATTAAGGTTCTAGTGGATTTAAGTGTCTAAAAAGGGCCCATTTCCTATTTTATAGATGGCACCTTCTTTCTGTGTACCTACACAAGGTAGATGGAACAAGACAGCACTCTAAGGCCTACTTTATACAGCCACTAATCCTATTCATGAAGGTTTGATCAACATGAACTAATCACCTCCCACAGGAACCACCTTTTAATATCATCACCTTGCACCTTAGTGTTTCAACATACACATTTGGGGGGAAATAGACATTCAGATAATAGCATTCATTTTACTTAACAAATTCATCAACTTACTTAGAACACAGAACTATACTGAGTGACACATATATAGTGGTAAGCTAAACAGTATCATCCAAAAATACCATCCACCAATAGTTTGTACTGGTAATTCACAGGAATCCATCAATCTATATTGGATGATATAAGACTTAGAAGCCACAAGATTTAGATCAGTTAGTTTAACCAAGATGAAACAATAGATTCTGAACTATTTGCCAGAGAAGCAAATTAATTGGACATAGATTAGGTTACAGAAATTGATTTAAAAAATTGAGTAAATAAAACAAAACTAATCAACCCAAGTAAATAACAGGCATCTCCAATTTATGTAGAAAGTTTACAAACTATAATTGGGAATGCTGTCTTATTAATTCAAAAGAAAATTATTGAAAGATTTCATTTTATTATAGCCATTTTATAGCTAAAGAGAGAAATTTCTAAAAGTTTAAAAGCCTTTCACAAACATTTAAACCACATAAAATTTACAGGCTTGCTCAGAATTGACAGAATGTGTCATTGATGGGTAACATGGGGATGTGTCCCTATTCTCTGACGTCCCTCCCACGATGCTGTTTCTGCCTTGGAGCCAGCTGACTTTGAATGGAAGCCACTGAAAACTGAGAGCTGAATAAAATTCTCTTTCTTCAATTTGTGTGTCTTGGGTATTTTGTTCCAGAGTTATGAAAGAGACTAATGCAGTACCTGAAACATTTGGTAGTTTTCTCACTATTCTGGAACATTCTATTCAAAATTTTGTACTTTTCATTCCTTTACATTTTAGGTGTGTTTGGTTGAGATATTCTTAAACTGAGATAGTCTGTCCTCATTCATATTCAATATACTAATGAACCCAATAAGGAAAATCTTAATTCTTACTTCACTGTCTTTAATATTTAACATTTTCGAGATTCTTTCTTAGACTTTAAAACACCTTATTCACATTAGTAATCTATTCTTGTATGCTCTCTTAGCATGTGATTGATGTGACAAAATACCAGTAAAAAACAACTTAAAAGGGGAAAGGCTCATTTTGACTCGTTGTTTCAGATATTTGAGTTCATGATCATTTTTCTCTGGTGCTTCTGAGTCCAAGGCAGAATATCATGGCAGGGAGCATGTGTAGAAGAAAATACACAGCTCACTTCATGGTAGACAGGAGTCTGAAAGAGAAAGGAAAGATCTTGGAAAAAGACACATCCACTCCAGAGCATGTCCCCAGTGACATATCTAAGTCTTACTTTCCATTGTTTCCCCCACTTGATGACTTAACCATAAGGCCACCAAATTATGAATCAATCAATGGATTAATTCATTGGTGAGGTCAAGACACTCATGCACCAACTGGTTCTCCAAATCCCCACTTTCTGGACATCGGTGTGTTTCGGAACAAGTCTTAAATACATGAATTCCTGGGAGACATTTCAAATCCAAGCCATAACACATCTGTTTCATCCAATAGCATTTTAATCATAGTTATTATCTTAGCATATTAATCATAGTTATTTGTAATTTCTAGTCTTCTAATTTCAGGGTCCCTCCTGTGATGGGTTTTGGTTTTGAGGGTTGCTCTGTATTTTCAAATGGTAGTTTTTACCTTTTAGTATATGTCTTGTCATTTTCTTCTTGAAAGCCAGACATGATGTCATGGGTAAAATGAACTGCTCTAAATTAGGCTTTAGTAGTGTAGTTCTGAGGGGAAATGCAGATAAGTTAAGCATTGCAAGATTGGATCATTAGATCTTAGCATTTTGGCAAGTTTGTACGTAATTGTGAAATCTATGCATGCTTTCCATTCTCATGTCTTGCTGCTAGATGAAGCAGCAGGAGTTGGAGAAGACTGGAATTGGGTGTTTCTCTTCTCCCAAACCGGAAGCTCTCCTCTAGCACCTCAGGTTCTGGTTAAATAGTTTCTCCAGGGAAGAACAAAAACTACTTTTCTGAATACTCTGCTGTATTTTAAAGTGGTTACTTTTCTCTTCTCTCTAACAGAAGTTGGAGCAGAGTTTTCTTTAAGATTCACCGTGATACCTCTCATTCAACTCCTGGATATAAAACTCACAAAAATGTGTCCTATGACTTTACGTGCTTTGAATTTTTTAACTTTCAGAATTGTCCAACTCTTCAATTAACATTTAACTTTCCCTAACCCAGCACGTGTTCCTGAGGAGATTTCTACTCGGGTTTCTACTCATGTTTGCTTCTCCTGCAGATATAGCAGTTCTAATTGTTTTAGAATACATTTTAAACTAATTTCTTAACATAGTTTGAATGTCAAAAAGTTAATTTGTAATACAGTATATATGGATCTAGAATTTAATTTCTCACGAGGAAGCATTTTTAGCATTCCCTTTTTACGATTTTTTTTTTTTTTTTTTTTTTTTTTTTTTTTTTTTTTTTTTTTTTTTTTTTTTTTTTTTTTTTTTTTTTTTTTTTTTTTGTGGTGCCGGGGATCGAACTCAGGCCCTTGTGCTTGCAAGGCAAGCACTCTAATCACTGAGCTAAATCCCCAGCCCCTACGATTTTATTTTTGACATTTGACTTTTACTTGTGTTTCTAACTCTGTAGGAAGAGGGATGGATTTCTTAGTCACTAACATTGGGGACTATATATATATATATATATATATATATATATATATATATATATATGTATGTATGTATGTATGTATGTATTTTAATTCAGTTACCATTTTCAGACTATTGTATTCTTATAGGTACAGTATTCCAAATCCCAGATGACTTAAACAGATATCAACACAAATTATAGCATATTTGACAGACACAAAAAACACATCACTGCGTTTTTATTGATTTTAAATTTGTTTTGGTTCTAAATTGTTCCAAGTCCTCTGTAATGTCATGTCAATATAATGATTCATAGTTTTATGGTTTCTAAGTTGTCTGTCATCCACCACATACATTTTATTGTAGTTCATAACTTTGCCTAAGAAAAAGAATATTTAACCAAAATCATTTGCTAGCTAATTATTCTCAGTAGTTCTTAAAATATTCAGTTTTTTTCTCATGAAATCATTTAGAGAATGATTTTTTTTTTTTTTTTGGTGGTGCTAAGCATTGTACCCAGAGCCTCACATACCACAGACAATAGTCCACAACTGAGCTATACATCCAGAGCAAAAATTATAATTTTAGCCCTGCAAGCCTTTAAAATCTTAAAGCATTTTTTTTTTTTTTAGTTTGAGTTGTAAGTGAAGATACCTATAAGTTAAATTTGTTATTCCATAGTGCTCTATGGAATTGAATACTTCATTATGTTGTATCAGTTTTGGCTTTTTTGTTTTTTTCTTTTTAACTCATAAAATATTTGTGTTGGTTTTCATAAAGAAGTTTTATTTCTTTTGGAATAATTTACAAATATTTCTTCTCTTGAACGAAATGATGCTAAATACAGCAATATATTATATTGATTATATTTTTAAGATTATATTTTTTTTCAACAGATCTATTTTAGGGGATTTTTTGGTTTTAATTATAAATTAAGGTGTCTTGTTTTGTTAAATATCATATTAATTTTCTTTTCTATAATTCAATATATGACTTAAAACTCGAATATAAAATTCAGAGTTTCAAAGTCAGCCCAGGTTCTAGAAGCAATCAGGAAACTGCATTTTGCTGGAAAAATGGTCCAAATAAGCGGCTGAAACCAAAAGAATGTTTCCAGGATCGCTACATATTACCCTATTCATTTACACTGAATCCAGGGTACCCTGCATTAGAAGTGTCAGCTTGCTGGAAGAGGAATAACAGGAGAGCCTAAAATCCCTAGAACAAGGGACGCTGTTCCTCGAATACATATTTTACTCAAAGATAATTTAAAAATACATTTTATATTGTAAGTTATTTCAAAACCTTTGGTTTCTTGTTTCCTTCTAACATTTAAAATTTCAAAAGTAGTATTATTTCTAGTCTCACGAAAACAACAACAACAAAGCCAAATAAACCAGAAAACAACTTTTCTTTAAAGATCCATCAAAAGAATTGTACTGACTAAAAAGCTGCCAGGTGAAAAGTGGAGAGACAAAGTGTATTCAGGAGAAACAGATCAGGTGACTTGTGGCAGAAACAACCAGAGATTCTATCGCCAATTTCAGTAAACTGCTGCACCTTGGACTAGTTTGAGAGTTAAAAAATCTGGAGTGACTGGCTGAGAAAGTCTTTTCCTCCCTGGATTCCCCCAAAATGTCTTCTAATGAAATGTTAGAGACAATTCTGGGTTGATTTTGCCTATACAGGAAAAAAAAATTTTTTGGAATATACCAAAGTACAATGCAATAATTTTGAAGGAAGCCTATCTTAGCCAAATTAACATAAAACTGTACCTTAAAAGACTTTTTGTGTTCCTATTACCTGATAAACTATATCCAGTTTTGCATAAAAAGTTAAGTCACTCTAAAAAGCAAAAACAAACACACACGGGATGAATATAGTTGGTTTTAAAGATAACACGTTATGTTCATAGAAATTACTGCAAAATTTATTGCCATTTTCTAGAAATGGAGGGTAAAATTAAGAAAGGGGAAATTATTTGGTGATTACTATATCCTTAATACTATATCACTACATTTTACTTTTCTATAAAACATACTTGCTGACTAGTTGACAAATACAAGTGATACATCATTTAGTTTTAATTTGTTTTGATATAAGTTATATCTAAGTTGCATTAAGTTCTTCTGGTATGCCATGTCCATATAATTATTTAATATTTTAAAATTTATAATTTCTCCATCATCTACAAATCCAATATGATGGATAGAGATGAAAATAAATCTAATCAAATTTGGCACTGTCAAATGTACCAAGAACAAAATATAGTGAAGTTTGTAGAATCTAGACTCATATATCTCTTCATATACCAAACTAAAATCAAAATGGATCAAAGATCTAATGTTGAAACAATCTGCTTGAAGATAAAATAGGTAAAACTCTTGATGTTATAGGTAAAGGCAAGGACTTTCTAAACAGAACCCTGTTGGCCCTAGAAATAGCATTGAGAATCAACAAATGGGATCATAGTCAATGAAAAGTGTCTGTTCATCAAAGGAAACAAGGAAGAGAGTGAAGGGACAACATATGGATTGAACATAGGGCTGACATCTAGAATATATAACAAACTCAGAAAACTTATCTCTCTCCTCTAAAAGACCCAATCTAAACATGGAGAACAAAAATAAATAGACACTTCTCAGAGAAATACCTTTTTTTCATGTTCAACAATGCTAAATTACGGATACCACTACTTTTACCTGATTATGTAGGTGCTTGGAAATACTTAACAATTTGAAAATTTCCAGTCACATTTTTATTTGCCCTACAGTTAGTTAGAGACTACTATTAAATTAAAGGGACGAGAAAATGAATGTGTCTGCATTTGTTTGATTGATTTTTGTGTGTGTGTGTTTTCTTGGAAGGTCAGAAAATGTTTTATTTTGTAAAGTGCATTTTGTAGAAAATGAAAAACACAGTTCTACTAAGAATTTTTCAAACCATATTTTGAACCATCATTGTTCATTGTGTGTGAAGAAACAGTTTGTTTCACTCTTCATTCTGAATTACCAAGCTCATATTACCAAAATGTGGACTACAGTGCTGAAGATACTTATTTCAGTCATTTTTATGGCATAAAGATTTCCTTTTATGCTCTAGTACAGTAGTGCCTATAACATTTATTTATGAATGAGACATAAAGGCTTTCCATATCTTTGAGACTTGCAGAAATTCTCTGCCTTCAGGTAAATATATAAAAGTTGCCACTTGCTTATATATTTAATACAAAATTAAGTGTATTCTCCACAGAGAATTCATTGTATGTCACTCTTATGTGACTACATTTAAAAGGCCCAAATGTACTCTTGGGTAATGAGATGATGTGCCCAGTGATTCAAAGCCTCGTTCTAGAGTCAGAGATACATAGGTAAAATCCAGGATATTCCACTTGAGTTATTTGGCAACTGTTTCTTATTCTCCTTTATATAAACTTTTAGGAGTAAAATGAGTACTTGCCACAAAGAATTGCAAAACGTAGAAGCTGGTAACTTTTTTTCTATTAATGGCCAGATAGTAAATGTTTTAGCCTTTACGGACCACAAGATTTATATTTCAAGTACCCAACTATCATTTTAGCACTATAATGCATAGTCAAATGGGCAAATTTGTGTTCTAATGAAAAGGAAAAAGTAGACACACATCAGACCAGACATGTCCCATAGGACATTGTCACTTCTGTTCTATAGGGAAGAGTGGTTTATTATTTATACCTCTCACATATTCATCCAACTCCAGTTTAAAAAAAAAAAATTAAAAAAAAAAAAACTAACCAAAAAGAGACTGTGCTACAATGTTTGATTACATAATGGAATATTGGGAAGTCACAGTTATGAACTGACAGAAATATAACATCAAAGACAATAAACAATTAGAAAAATATTTAGAACATATATAACAGATAAAGTAATTCTTGCTCTAATAATTAAATCAATTTACAAAGTAAATAAACAAAAGATCTATTACTGAGTAGAAAAACCAAAAATGTATATAGACATTTTACACAAAATAAAAGCCAAATAACTCTTTAATCATAATAAAAATATTCAATTTCACTCATTTCAATAAATTGAATTAGTTAATTTATTGTTAATATATCTTGATTTAAAAACTAAAAGCACTTATGTATAGCACTGATTATATATGCATAAATACACAGAATATATCTGTATATATTTAATCACCCAGGCTTTCAAAATCCTATGCAATATGCAAGCATAAACTAATATTAATTACTTATAGATTATTAAGAACTTCTAGGTAACTGTTACCTGTTAGATATATTCAGATGTAGGTATAACTATCAAAATAAAAGATTACTGTATCCAAAGGTTTTATATCTCTAATATAGAAAAATCTTTTAAATAATTTAAAAATAGAAAATGAAGAATAGAATATAAAGAATTAAGTTTCAAATATAGAAATATCCATTAAATATATAATAAAGCTTTTAAACCTCCTCAGAGTAAGAGGAAAACACTTTAGAAGTACAGTACATGCAGAAACCATGCCAGGTGTGGTGGTGCATACCTGTCCTCCAAGCACTTAGGAGTCTGAGGCAAGATTATTGCTTCGAGTTTGAGGCCAGCCTGGGCTACATAGTAAATTCAAGGCCAATCTGAGCTGCATAGTGAGACTCTGTCTCAAAAAAACAAAAAACAAAACAAAACAAAAAAAGTACATGGAAACACTGATTCCATTTGTCAATTGTATAAGAACAAATATTCAGTAATATCTCATTTGTGGTGGTAAGGACAAAAGGGCTTATAAGAATGTAATTGGAAACCAGCCAAATATATTTGATAGCTTTAACATATTTGTAGTAATTTTTATTATATATAGGTATATTAGATAGAAAGATGATTGATAACAGATAGACAGGCAGAGGCAGACAGATAGACGGATAGATGGATACACCTGGTATTATTCTGCAGATATTAGATTCTCATCACACACTCAGGTGTGGATGGAGAGACACAGACTTAAAAATACTAACTTAGCTGTTGGGGTTGCGCACACTTGTAATCCTAGCACTCTGGGAGGCTGAGGCAGGAAGACAGCAAGTTCCAGTTCAGCTTGGGCAAATCAGCAATTTAGTAAGACCCTATCTCAAAAATAAATAAATGAGCTGGGATATAGCTCAGTGAAAATAACCTGAGATCAATACCCACTATTGAGAAACAAAACTAAACAAAATAACAAAAAAAACCACAACAATGTATAGGTTTTTTCATCACAGTAGTTTTCACAACAACAAAAGCCTGGAATAAATGCATACCAACAGAAACATGATAAATATATTATAATGAGGTAGTATGGAAGAAATAAAAATAAGTGGAAATTCAATGTTTTGTCTCTCTTATGTTTAAACCCTGGGTCAAACCTCTGCTTAGGTCTGCTTATAGGCATATAGTCACTTCAAGAGTATCAGTATTGCAAGATTTATTAGCCTGTAAATTTGCCTACTTTATCTCATCCCCCTTTCAATACTGAGGACACCAAGATAAGAGTAACTAAGTTAATTTTCAGAGTTTACAGGGACATCCAGTTTCCTGATTGTACAATATGCAGTTCCAGAACCTGCGGATCAACGCCTAGATGTCTCTGAACTTACAATCACCTCAGATTCTAGCAAACAGCAGAGACTCACACCTCATCCTGTTGTCGGATGGGAAGGGGGATTTAGAAAATATATCTCCAGGTTCTTTATTCGCGCAGGCAATGAATTGCAGGAGCGAATTTTAGGGCATTGGGAAAGTGTATTTAAGTAACAAAAGGGAGACTGGTTTGGCCAGGTGGGTAAAATAACCAGCTGATGCTGCAATTAGGAATCTGAAAAGGCCTGGGAGACTAGGGAGCAGGGGGCAAGCCAGCAAGGCAGAGGGGAGAGCACCGGGAGAGAGGGGGCGAGCCGGGGGGCGAGAGAGGCGAGAGAGGCTAAGCGAGGCAAGAGAGGCAAGAGGGCGAACTCGTGGTGCCATTCATATTTATCTGGATTCTGTTCTCGTGAGAGTTTCTGGATCCCGTGAGAAGAGGGGCGATTGGAATTTCGCGCCCCAGGCTGATGTCAGGTCAAAGCCACTCCC
The DNA here is from genome assembly GCA_004026905.1 of Hystrix cristata. NCBI lineage: Eukaryota > Metazoa > Chordata > Mammalia > Rodentia > Hystricidae > Hystrix > Hystrix cristata. The sequence goes on along the minus strand of PVJO010022123.1, from coordinate 9,793 downwards.
CAAGGTTATGTTCATCTTCCCAGCCAGGTCAGGCCACGCCCTAATCCTATATCAATCCCAAGGTAAAGTCTCCTCCTTCCAGGCAGCTGCGTTTACCCCATAGCAGAACGGAAGTAGTTCCCCCTTTCCAAGCAGGAACAGCCATCTCAGGGGAGCCACATGGTCTCTCAAGTCCTAAGGATTCCTCCACAGCTCTGAAACAAGAACTGAGATAATGATTGACAAGACCTTGGCCCACCTCAGCTATTCCATAAAAGCTGGCATTGTGCTTTTGTTATTTAAAAAATATTCTGGAGGGCTAAAAGAGAAAATGACTACAAGTACTTTTCCGTAGTAGAATACCCAGGTTTGGGGACGGGGAGATTGACGAATCAGGAAAATTGAGAACAAGTATATAGAAGCAAAACTCTAAACTTTTCACTGGTATGTTTTTTGGAATCATGGGTGGTATGAACTATGGAAAATACAATTTAAAGGAGGGAAAAAGTGAACAAAACAAGACTGCATAGCTGATTCCTGGCTATGCATAATTAGTTGCAGAGCACCTAGAGGCTTCTGCCCTGCACAGGATTCTTATATGCAACACTTCTGGTCTATTTGCATAACAATTCTGTCCAGAGGGTGGTTTTTCTCTTTTCCTCTTTCTTGACCATTTCTCCCTGAAGCATTTTCTCATCTGATATACACGAATTTAAACTTCTTGAGGCATAGTCATATATAGGAAAAGAAGAAAAATTCTTACAAATTCTTTTTAGTAAAATTTTTAGCTTGATTTTAATCCCTTTGATACTAAGTGCATAGAAGAGTGAATTCCTAAAATTGCAGAGCTCCTTACATTAAGAAAAAAATAACGATATTCATAAACACTAGCATGATACTCAGCTCATGAGCTTAATTATTATTCCAAGTATAGAGATAAGAATAGAGTATGCCTCAGTAGTTTCTAGCTCCAATGACAATATGACATAAATAATGGGAAAAATCTATTCAAAGGTTTGTATGCTATAAGGTCCAAAATCAAGGTTCTAGAAAATTTAGTGTCTGATGAAGCCTCCTTTCCTGGTTTGAAAAACAAGTGTTTTTATTGGTTGTGATATAGGGGAAAAAAATATAACTCCCAACCTGCTAGATGTCAGTTGCGCTGAGTTCGTGTTCCCTGAAGTCGAAGAATGAATTCTAAGGAACAAAGGAGGTTAAGAGTAGGAATTTTATTGGGAGAGAGAAAGAGAGCTCCTGAGAGGAGGGGACCCGAGTGGCTTGCCAACGAGCCCACCCTTCAGGGGAAGTTTTATAGAGCAAAGTTGTGAGGTGGGTACAATGTGTGTCAAAATGATGATTAACCAATAATAGTACAAGTGTAGTCGTTTAGGTAATAGTGATCCAATGGGGAAGAAAGTCACGTAGTAAATCAGCAAGGAGAGAACAAGGACATTCCAGGGAGGGTTGGATCCAGAGATCTTGGTCGCCCTCCTGGGTGACCTAGACTTTAACAGATGTAATCTTCAGTTCATTGTTTATCCCTCAACCAGAGGTGTGGTTCCGGTCTTTCCATCCTTATCTTGAGACCTGACCTTCAATGGATGTGCCTCTGGTCATAGTTGTCCTGTGTATTGACTCCATTGAGGGCCCAGCACTGTCTTACTGCCTGTAATATTTCTACCTTACTTCGCTGCCTATAATAGTTGCATCCTCACATGGCAGAAGGGGGAAGGGAGAACAAAGAAACTACTTCTTTTGAAGGCACTTGCCTTATCTGTGAATGCTTCGCTCTACACTTAATTATATCCAAAGTCTTAACCTCTAGATACTACCATACCGATGTATATGTTCCAACATATAAATTTTTGGGAGACACAAATATTGAGTGTTATGTAATACCATTTAAAAGATGAAATCAATAAATTTAAAAATGTTAAAAATGACTAAATTATTAATGTAGTACTGAAAATCCTCAATCCTGAGCTGGATAGTGTTACTGGACAGCATCCAGGGAGATCCCCCGGAGAAGAGATTGTGAACCAAGATCCACTCTGCTCACAGGACCGGTTATGGCTTAGCTCACTTTAATCGTGGAAAAAGAATTTTCAAGACATGTTAGGCATAAAGAGGTTTATCAGTTAGACTTTTAAAACACATAGTCAGAGGAAATGTATTGTACGTCCTCACAAGAGAGAGAGGCACACTGTTGCCTCAAGCATGGTGTATGTACCGGGATTTAGGAGCAGAAATCATCTGTGGAAAAAGGAGAGGGTTTAATTTACTAGTGAAAAGCCATGACCCCTTTTACAGCAGAAGAGTGATGGCCCATTTGTGAGTGATAGATATCAGACATGTAGCCCATCCCTAAGGGAAAGGCCCATTTTACAGGTGAGAGGCATAACAAAGACACAGGTGAAAAGGTTACAAATAAGAAGGGATTCATTTACAATTAACAAGGAATGGCTGGACCCTCTTACAGGTGAAAAAAGAATGACGGTGGCCCACTTATAGGTAAAAAACAAAGAAGCAAAGTTCATTGTATCTTTAAGAACCTTAGGAATATTTGACTGGGTTTTTGGTCTGAAGCTTCAGTTTTATTAAAAGTACAATTTTAAAATACAACTTTCCATATCTTCTTCCTACCCATCTGTATTTTTTATTCTACTCGAGAGTCTTTTGGGCACTATCACTAATGTTAAGACTTAGGACTTGGCCAGGATGTTAGGCTCTGAGCCTGGGTGGGAATTACACAGGTAGAACGAAATACTCTGAACAAACAACCCCTTCCTACAGCCACATTGGCTTTCTAGGAATTTGGGAATGCTGAGCAACTGGACTTTTGAACTCTGTATTAGGAAGCCCCAAATCTTAATTGGCCAATTTAAGCCTGCAGGGCCACTTGTGATGGGTACCCTCTGACCTTGAGCAAAATTGCATGCTCTGCTTACTCATTAGAAGCACTTTCCCTCAACCCATTTTGGTTCCTTCCTGATTAGCAGATTTTCCTCTGTCTTCTCAGTACATGTCTCTATTGCAAATTGGATCCCCCATCTATGATTTATTTCTTCGACTTTGCAAGACACTAACCTGGTGTTTTTGGTAACATGAAAGAATGTGTGGTCATTGTAAGAGGTTCCTGACTGGTTCTGTGGGCAGTTTGGTTAGGAGTATGATAGTTCCCTAAATTTAAACTGCTTTTCACAGTTCTTTTAGCACAACCACTAACACAGTCTGCAGGGTTAACTGTTAGCTCTTTCAAAGAGTGATGAGTTTAAAAAATGGCTTTTAAAATGAACTGACAAGAAAAATACCTGGCTCCAAACATCGTCTTAGTTCTATCCCATCAGGCTTAAATAATTATCCTGTCCATCCTCTGGACTTTCATGTAGACATTTGAATAGCTAGGCATTACTGAAGTCATGCCACTTTTCATAAAAAAAAAAAAAAAAACTTTCAACAAAACTATAATAAGAGAAAATACCTAAGATGAAACAGTTAATATTTTTTATTAGTGCGAGAATGATTAGCCAGAAATATCTACCTAATATGACTTAAAGTGTTTTCATTATCTTTCAACTTTACGACCCTTTCCATCTCCTCATTCGTTCAGTGCCTAGAGAAGTGAAGGCGAGCCTCCCGGAGCCTTCAAGGACACAAACAGCCTGGGGTGGCACATGTGCTGTAGGTTCGCCACCACTGGCCTGGAGCATCCCAGACTAACAAAGCACTGCAACAGAAAGGCCGCATCCTGATTCTGGCAGTTGAACATAATATTAGAGAATTTTGTCTTTTCTGTTTGTAACATCTTTTTAAAAAAATCATCATTCAAGTAGAAAGTCATCATCATGTATTTCATTGTTTATCATTACCCTTCTTAGGGGGAGCAGAGTCTCCTTATGTTGCCCAGGTTTGTCTCCAAATTCTTCACTCAAACGATTCCTGTTCCTCAGCCTCCTGAGTCATGAGGATTACAGGTACACCACCATGAGCAACTAAGTATGTTCTTATTTACACTGAACTGGCAGAGGTTTGCTTCCCTTTACTACACTATGCCAGAGACTTGCCAGTCTTATCAATCTCCCAGAGAATTGTTTCTCTGTATCTTATATCTTCACATTGCTGTAGTGAGAATTGTCTGTGCCTCTTATTTCAGGGTAAAAAAAGAAGCTTCCAAACTAATAATGTAGAAAATCTCCCTCAATATGAATAGCCATAGTTTACTGAACTGTTACTATTGCCATGTGAGAGACTGGTGCTGCTGATGGTAAAAGAATTTTCCAACAGCCAAGAAATACAGAAGCGTCAAAGACTCCGTTGAGACACTGCAAGATAGCAACGGATGAGTTCAAGAGTAGACTGTGCCATCAGGGTGAAAAGCTGAGACTTTTATATTTGATCCTAACATGAGGAGTTCTGGACATATTGTCCCAGGAATGCATTCACCAGGTCATGGTGGGTCTATCATCCATCCTTCTTAATTCTACGGATAACCAAATGTTATTTGAAGATGGACAATGCCTTTGGCATTGCTAGAAACAGTACTTCTGGGTAAAATTAATTAAAGTTTAACTCCTAGTGGTAAAGGGGAAATAGAATAAAACATATATGTCTGTACTTGAAAAAGATTTTTGATGTTATATTGGAATAGGGGGAGAGATGGTACTTTTTAATACATGACAGGCAGTTAGATCATCTAGTGATGTATGTGTAGATTTTGTGCATAACTTGTGAGATGGAAAGTTTGTTCTGCTACAGACTTATCACTCAGCTGCAATATGGCCCCTAAAGATGCATGGTAAAATAACTATGATTCCCTAGGGGAATCATAGTGTCAGGAAATGTGCACAAGCTAGGAAGTATACAATTTCAATTTTTATAATGCTATGACACAGACGTTATGAGATGTTTTGTTCTGACATTTATAATGTTATGCAGAAAGTTAGTTATTAGTAAGCTAGAGACAGGCAGTTGGGGAGCTACTTCAAAAGCAAAGAAGATGTAATTTTTCTTTACTTTTAATCCTAAGTTTAGAGCTCCAGAAGCTTGTGGTTTCAAAGTTTAACTCCATAGAAGCTAACATCTCAAGTGTGCTGATATGGTCTAGGGCCCATATAAAGTTCAGCCTGTTGGTGAGGGGGTAGAAAAGCCTCAAGGTCTCAAAACAAACTAAATGGAGACATCTGCCTGAGAAGTAACGGGGACCTACTTCTCTCTGAGGTAAATAAACACAGAGCATTCTGTTTGTAAGAGAACAATCACATAGTCAGGGGTTTCTGCAGCGAGGGACAAGGAGGCAGAATCCTGCGCCCTTACCTGCTGTCCACAGAAACATGACTTGTGTTTCTCCTGGGAGAGCCAGGGACTGAAACACCATTTCTGCTGTGAACTTTAACTCTCCACTCGGGCCTCAGATACCCAGCAGGTAACTAAAAGCAAAACAAAGTTGATTTTTATTTTGTATCTTTTGTTGCTGTAAAATGTGAGTCAAATTTCCTCTCAGCGCCACATATAAATACGTTAATCATTTAGAGAATATCTAAAAATTCATAAAAGGTCATTGATTAGTCTTGAATTTACACAATCTCGTTCTCCTCAATTTTAAAGATGCCAAGATGGACACTTTTCAGGGACCTCCAACTAACTCTGCTTGAAAAGTCTCCTGCCATCGTCTTGAACCTGCTGGTCCTGAAGCTGAGGTCCTGGGGAACAAAAACATCCTCCAGCCTCAAAAACTGTAGAAATATGACACCAGGCCTGAGATAATGATCACCGAGTCTGTGACCCACCAGCTAATCCTTAAAGGCTAGCAGTCAAGTCAACCGTGTAACAGCAACCAGAGTGTAATGTGTTATTAGTCAGTTACTACCGTGCTCTATCTACTTCTTTAAATACTTAGATTCTACATTCGACTCTAGTAAAATTATTCAAAATACATTAGCAATATTATGATAAAATGTATGAATCAAATGTTATGAGAGTAGGTCAAAATTCCTAGCAGAGAATAAACACAAGAAATTAAGAGTTGATTGCTAATATCTTTATTGTGCTTGTTTTGACTCACTGTGGGCCACTAGGATTTTCTGAATGAAAATAAAAATATCTTTAACATGTCCCTCTTTATTATTCCAAGTAGCTTTCATGTCTCAATATTTCAGGGCTTTTTATCCCCTCATATATAACATAGTACGATCAATTCCCCCCAGAGGCCTGTATACCTCAGGGTACGTCTATATTTAAATATATATTTAAATCTATGTAGAAAATAGAATATGCGCTCTTTTATTATTTTAAATGTTTCTAAATGATAAGTGTTACAAACAGATTTTACCCTCTATTTTCTCCAAAGTTTTGTTAAGAAAATGTCAAACAAGATCTAGTATTTCTCACTTTCAATGCTTATCTAAAGCTCCTTGAACTCAGTTGGCTGATGAAATGACACGTTGTCCAAGGATATAAAAGGATCTTTGTTACTCTTTGTCTCGTGACTTCATTTTTCTCAACAGATTAGAGACTCATCATCATACCCTTAAAAAATACAGCATTTACCAGAACTTCTTATCCATGGTCCAGGTTGGAGAATCATACAAAAGAAGATTTGGCTTATAAAGAAAAATGCTGTTGATTCAAGCAAAGCTGGGTAGTAACTGACAAGTGATATCAAACCTAAATAGACAGGGCCAAGGTGAGTGAAAGAATAACAACTTTCAGAATTTAATTGTGGAGACAGATGTCAGAAAAGAGACTGACACTAAATAATTCATATAAGTCAAAATAAAATTGTTACAGCAGTGTGAAAATCTGGGTATCTATATATTGAATAGATTGACACATCCAATGTGTGCCTTTGAGAGCCAGCTGTTCTTTTTAATATTGCTGAGTTGATGGCTCTAGTTCCAGTTGCTGGACCCATAATGTATAGTGGTGTTCTGCAGATTGTGTGTCTGAGTTCAAAACATTGGACATGCATGGAAAGTTTAATATTTAATACCACCCTATTTCTTTTTATTAATATTTTCATTATAAACATTTTCATTATATGTTTGTCATCTTAATGTTTTGCAATAAGTATGTATGACTTTTTTTGTGTGTGTGCCACAGATCAAACTCACGGCCTTGTGCTTGCTAGCCAAGCACTCTAACCACTGAACTAAATCCCCAGCCCTATGTATGACTTCTTAATCAGAAAAAAATACATGCTACTATGTATTATACCCTCTATATTAGATAATGCTAAAAATTACAGCATAAAACAACCTTCTTATTTGAGTAATTCTCAAAACAATGAGAATAAAGTGAATTTAATTTAGTGATTGCCCATGTCTTATATTTTAATTGCTTTTATTTGCTTGTGGGTTTCAGTGTCTAGACTTACAATATATTGTACTATTATTGTATAATATATTATATAATGTACTATTATTATTCAGAAATTCTATATCAGCATTTAGCAAAATAGTGTGGGACAATTCATCATGTTTTAAGAATCTGTGGGATAAGGAAATAAACAGCTGAGTGACTGAGAAAATAAATGAAAAACGTACCCCATTTATGAACATGTGGCTTAAAAGTAAATTATACAACATATGAATATATTGTAACTTTGTGACTGATCTTAATTATTCTGAAATGCAAAATATCTCCTCCTATACCTATTTTTTTTAAGAACACAGAGATACCCAGTGGTAGACCATATAAACTCTTTTATTGAAATCATATTTTGATCAGTGTAATATTTAACACAGCTTAAAATAACAAGGAGAAAAGATACCTGGGGTAGAATTACTCGACTTGGTTTTGTATGTATTTGAAATATATGACCTTATATTTCATGCACTTGTATTTTCCCTTCCAGTTTTCTAGTGATGAGCCATAACTGAAACTGATATTCATCAGTCAGATAAGATGTAATGAAAGGGAAAAACACACAAATGCTAATAATATTGAGAACTGCAGAATGTTCATCATATTTCGAGTCTATCTAGACATCTTCACCATAGATTTGACTGAAGGTTAGCAGCTTATGTCTGTATTGCTAGCATGATTCCAGTCCCCCTTAAATTGCCTGAGAAAGTTTGATGCTACCAGGAAAACAGACCGCTTGTTCCAGTCAAAACCTGGTAATAGATAGAGAGGCCCCTGAACACCCTGTCAGAGAAGTTACTTGAAAAATCTTGCAATTGGGGCTGGGGATTTAGCTTAGTGATTAGAGTGCTTGCCTTGCAAGCACAAGGCCCTGAGTTCAATCCCTGGCACCACAAAAAAAAAAAAAAAAAACCCAAAACAAAACAAAAAAAAAACTTGCAATTATCAGTCCTTTCTCTGCTTTTTGGTATGCAAATATGACTTCCAATTTTGTTTCCTCAGGGACTAAGACCCATCTCTTTGTAAAGTAGACATTCAGAAAGTTGACTTGCTAAATGTCACTTGCCGCAAGTCCCCATGAAACAGTGAGGACCTAATATCACTGGACACCTTACTTAAACTGTCACTAGTGCATCCTGACATGAAAACAGATGCTTGTTTCTCCTCATAAACACCAATGAGCAAATCTGAGTGTCTTAGTCACATTGGAACTACTCTCATTCACATCTGCAAATGTCTTTCTTTGTAACATAAACTCAATATTAAAAAGTCCCTTATTGCAGTTGTTATCACTGAATAAATTCTGTGTTTACTGCTTTAGTTAATGTCCAACATTGTATATCTTTGACAATTTGTTGGGCGGCCAGAATTGACACATCAGTCTTGAACTGTGGGTAACTGAGTGAGCTCATTGAACAAGCAAGGAAGGTTACCAAAGCTTGTCCTGCCACCTGATGACACAAAGATGAGCTCCTTTCGCACATATGATGTGCTCGTTTCATAATGTCTTTTGACATCAAATATTTTAACCGTGAATATTTGAATGCCGAAGGCCTTCAGTACAGGTAGAGGACTCTACTGTTGATGTGCTGAAGATGGAAGGGTTGACTCTATGACCTTGTCCAAACAGCTTTACTCAGAGAGTAAATCTTTGCTAAACCAGAAAGCAGGCCTTGAACTCCAAGTTTTCAAAAGCCAGGTGCGTTACATGTGTAAAGTCTGTGTTATAAATGACAGAATCCAGGAAACTGTTGCTAACTAGACTGTACAAGTGTTCAAATAACATCCAAATTTAGAAGAAAAATAATCTTTACTAATATGCAAGCTAATTTAGAGACTTTGTTGGCAATGTTTTTGTCTGTGGTTTTTGAGAAATATTGCATGCATGAAAAATATTATTTGGAATGTTTTATCAAATGGCGAGACATGTCTTTTTTGTTTAGAAAACTTTCATTTAATGGTGGAATTTTTTTTAAATTGCATACTGTATTTATAAATGTAACTTCTAAGATATACTGTATTTTAAGGAATAATGTTATTAAATTAATTATATTATAACAAATTACAGAGCTTTACATATTTCTTTTATCTTTCAGAAATGCATAGAATCTATGAACATGTCAGGTATTTTAAATAAGTGTGAGTACATTGTACAATTTGAAAGTTTTAAGTATATCACGTATAAAGCCAACAGCAAAATTTATAGTCACAATTATTGTCACAAAATATAATTCACTTAACAAATATAAAAACAAAAAATATTTCAAATGTTGAACCAGATTTCAATCTCTCCACCTCTGGTGTGAATTAATGTGCCCAGACGTATTTTTCTAGCAGAAATAAGGTATTCTAAAATTTGTATAGATTTATGTTTTATTTTTGTTTGAAAGGACAGGTGTTGAACTCCAAGATTAGACCAGGCTACCAATTATCAGCAGACAGACTGTGCCAA
>PVJO010022122.1:0-28503 GCA_004026905.1 Hystrix cristata | reverse complement strand
CTCTGAGAGTTTGGTTGGGTGACTTCTGACATCTTCGATGTCATTGTCTTCTGTATTTATGCTGATTGGGCTTGGGGACTGGGGTTGCGTTTTGCTTCTATGTCTAGTCATTTTCTTTGTATACATATGTACGTTATCCTTCTCAGTTTGTTCTCCAAGTTGGTTCGATATTTTCTTTGTATGAGGTTACAAAAAGATACGTATTAGCGTCCTCCTTGGGGGTGTTTGTTTTTGCGGTTTCTTCTGGGTATATGTTTTTCCTGGATCTTATGACATTTAGACCTCCAGGGTTATCTTCAATGTCAAGGTGATGGTTAGTTCCAATTGGTAATAGTGACCATGATCAATCCCCGACCGCATGCCTGAATGTTGATGGGTCCAGACCCTGCTGGCGCGCAGGCGAGTTACGCGCTGCCCGCGGCACGATCGGCATGTGGGCGGGTCCAGAGACCGGCGCGCGCCCCTTTCTCACCTCAGTGGGCCGTATTGTGCTGATTAGTCGGGTGCTCGCGCGTCCCAGATGTCTCACGGGAACCGGGCAGGTCCTTGCCAGTGTGTGGGGGTGTCCAGCCGTAACATTTGTTTTAAAGTATGAGTAAAATTTGTAAAGTTGCCCTAGATATATAATTGAAAATAAGGTTAATGCTTGGGCTGATTCTGCCTCCAGTAAAATTTATCTGTCTACTACATAGGCATCATAGAATTAAGCATTGTTTGCATAAAACAAGAACTATAGTAAATGCAATTTTCTACCCACTAATAGAAAACGACAGAGTAAAGTCATAGTAGGACTTCTGCAGTTTGTAAAGGCATCATTACAAGCAAACTCCAAGTATATATTGTCTCTCTAATATGATCAGAAATTCCCCACAAAGGGATACTCGCAGATCTTTGGTTACAACATTAGTCAACAAGCATGTCTGCACAGGTCCTGGAGGCACATATAAAAATCAGCTGGTTAGTGATTTTCACATAAAATGAATTGAGGTTAATAATTAAGGAATCATTTGTATTGTATGTTTCCTTAACTTTCTGTGGATGTTATCTTTTTGGACAGTTATAAAAGCAGGAAAAATAATTGATTTGAAATTTTCATTTTTGAAAATTTTTTTCTGACATAGGTATTTGGGAAAGGACTGATGGATTTTTATTCTATTTTATATTTTCAAAAGCATATTTTGATTTGTCTTGATCCTTGATCAGCTCTTCAGGATTTCCCAAACACCCTCTTGAAAGAAGATATATGCATTATCCATACATGGAACATTCATAAAAGACATAGTAGGGTCCCATAAGAGTGCTATAGACCTGCATCTTTAAAAGTAATCCATTTCATCCATCAGGAGAGGCATTATTAATTAGTATATCTTGATTCAGGACCATTCTCTTCCTTAAAATGGCTTTGGGTGGAAAAACGGAGGCAGTCAAGAGTGCTCTTTATATGTGCTAAAAGTAGCCACAATCAAACGAATCATGGAAGTAACAAGAAAAGTCCTTGGTCACTTCAGAGAAAAACAGAAGACTCACTAGTGTCGGATTGAGACTGATAGTAATAAACAGGCTGTTATGGCTTGAACGTGTGTTCACATGTCAGAACCTTAATCTTTCAGTGTGGCAGTGATAGAAAGTGGAGCCTAGTACGAGGTGTTTGGATCATAGCCCAAGAATACCCAGGAGTGGATTCGTGCTTCACTGCAGAGACAATGGATTGGTTTCTACAACAGCAGGCCATTGTAAAGAATCTCAAGCATTTGTGCTTTGCCTTTTCACGCTTGCCCGTTTTTCTTCCACTGTCCATCATAAGTTGAAGCATAATGAGTTTCTCCCTGATGCAAAAACTTGGAACTTCCAACCTGAACTTCTCAGATTAGGGAACAGTGAGCAAATACAATTTTTTTTTAATAAACTATATGTCTCAGATATTCTATTATAGGAAGAGAAACTGGACTAAGACAGACAGAAGATAATCAGGAGGTTTAAAATACTTAAATTTTATCTTTTTAAATTATTGCTTTAAATTGGTGTTTTATGTATTACCTAGTATTGTTTATATTCATATTTTATAGTATAATATGTAACAATATTTTGTGAAATACTAGAGTTCCATATAAGTGATAAAGTATTTATTACCATTTCTTAATACTTAAAAAGATGTGCCTGTCTTTTCAAAAGAAAAATTCATTGATATGGGTTGTAATTGAACTGATATGTAATTTGTACCAAAATGTACAAAAAATATATTTGGAAACAAAACAACCAGTAGGTGATATTTTTCATATAAGATTTAGAATAAACGATGAAATAAATGCCACTTTATAATTAACAAAATTTACATTTACAAACAAAATTCATACTGATACATTGATGCTTGAATAAATGACAAAGCACGACCTATTTAGCATCCCCAATAAAAATATACAGAGAGTAATTTATTATTAAGAATGGGTTTCTAAAATTGCCTAGCTATTTTATTACTTAGAAAACTTAATCATTTACAAATTATGCTAAGGAAGTAGATCAGTAATTATTTGATTTTGAAAGAAGAAATACTTACATATGAAGGGAATACACCCGGGACAATCTGGTGTTTACATAGGTGTGAGATTTGTTTTAGCACTTGTGGGCCAAATTCTGTTAAAATTGCTTCATTAGGAAATGAAGTAATGACTGAATATTTACACTAGAGGAGAAAGTGGACAACTAAACAGCCAATTGAAATACTGAACAGTTCAAAGGACAAAGTGATCATTTACCAATCTGCTGTTTCTTGTATGTCAAAATTTTTATCAGATTCTACAGGCACCATTAATTCCTTAAATTTAATGCAAGGAAGATTTATCTTTAAACAAATGGATTATCTTGTTGTCAGGTGCTACAATAAACACACAAAAATAATGGGGAATAAATGTAACCAAAAAAGTTAAATAACTCTTTAATGAAAATTACAAAAAAACTGTGAAGGAGGAGTATAAATGACACATAAAAATGTGAAGCTATCCATGCTCATAGATTTGAACAATTAATATTCTATCCAAAGTGATCTACAGATTCAATGCAATCTCTATCAACATATCAATGACATTCTTCAGAGAAATAGAAAAAACGATCACAAAATTCATATGAAATTACAAAAGACGAAGGAAAAAAAGCAACCTTGATTGAAACAAAGCGGTAGGTATCACAAAACCTGACTTCAAAGTTTACTAGAATATAGAATATAGACATAGTGGAACATGACTATAATCCCAGCACTTGGGGAGACTGAGGTAAGAGGATCATAGAGACTTAGTGCTTCATAGTGCAAAAGAAAAAGTTGGGGATGTGGAGATATAGCTCGAAGTGAAAGAGTTGAGTTCAATCTCTAGTACTGGACTAAGTAACTAATACATAAATAAATACAAAGCTATCGGTATCAAAAGAGCATTGTGCTAGCATAAAAACAGACACAGAGATAAAGGGAAAAAATAGAAAATCAAAAACTTAATCCATGTGTTTACAGCCAAGTGATTTTTCACAAAATCACAAAGAATATACTTCAGTGGTAAGACAGATCTTTCAAGAACTAATACTAGAAAAACTGTATATCTACATATACAGGAATGAAACTAGACTTCTAACTTTAAACCTGTATAAAAGTCTTCTCAAAATAGGTCAATGATTTAAATGTAAGACCCGAGACTACGAAAATACTAGGAAATAAAACATAAAAGGAAAAATGAAAGGCGCTGGAACCAGCAATTTTTTGGCATAATTTTCCAAAGTATACAACAAAAGAATAGTTCGAAACAAAGAATGACATCAAAGAGCGGAAACATTTGGCAGAATGAAGAAACTTTCAGAATAGGGGAAAGGGTGGGGAAAATATGTACAAACCTTCATCTCAAAAAGGGTTCACATCCAGAATATGTAAGGAACTCAAGAGCAGAAATCAAACAAAACAAAAACAAAAAAAAAACCACATAATCCAATTTGAAAGTAAGCAAAACAGACATTTCTCAAAAATACATATAAAATCTAAAGGGCACATGAAAAATGTTCAACATGCGTAATCATCAAGAAAATTCAAATCAAAACAATGAGATAACATTTGAACTTCATTAAAATGGCTATTTTCAAAAAGACAAAAAAAAATGCCAATATTGGTACAGAGAAAGGGGGATTGTTGTTACAGACTATTGGTAACATTGTAAACTACTGTAACTATTATGAATAAACTATAGATTTTCACAAGAACTGAAAAAAGAAGTGCTGCATAATCCAGGAATCCCACATATCCAACGTAAATGATCGGAGGTTGAAAAGACGTAAGCATAGAGAGGAAACTGAAGGAGAGTGGATAATGCACACCAAAATATAATTAGAAGGGGAGAAGTAGTGCTAAACATTTATAGAATGGTGGGATGACTGCAATCTCCATCGATTAATTATACATTTGAAAAAGATAGAGGAAGAGTTTGAAGGTTCCCAAAATATAAAAATGATAACATTTGAGAAGACAGAAATGCTACTTACTCTGATTTGGTCATTACATGTTCTACAGATGTATGAAATATAACACTGTACACTACCGATGAGTAGAAGCATTGTATAGCAATGAAATGAAAATTAAAAGGACAGATTCTCACAGTCCAGATATTCCAGGAAACAAAACATCTTAACTTTACAATGCATCCCACTATTAAATGATGCATTTGAACTTGTATTTGGCATGTTTAACTGATATAACTCAACATTTTTTCTTTCCTTGTCTTTTAAATAAGAATGCAGAGTACTCAGTTCAGAGCCTTGTTGTATTTAATTATCTCATATGACTGACAACATCAAGGTTATTACTTCCATTTAATTGATTTTGCTCTGCCTTTATTTTTGATCATCATTTTTCACATTAGATGTGTCTTTGAAAGCCACAAATCATTTTTGAGAGACTTTAGGGCACTATCATAAATAAATTATTTCCAGAATTTGTTGGACATTTATATGAACTCTTTTTTTGTTTCTATCTTATCCTATTTAATAGGGACTGCACAGTTTGATAGAATATGAGTATGTGCATTTTAGATTTCATCCTAGAAACTGCTTTCTCAGACTTCAATTCCTAATACCTGGAGGGTAATAGAAAAAAAGAAAACCTATAATTCTACTATCTCATTTTCTACTGTATTTGTTACAATCAAGGAAATATGTGTAAAATTTATTTATGCCACTGTGAGCTGAGATTTATAGATAGGCGGTGGTGGGATTTGAAGTTCACCATATGAGATACTTTTGTGCAAACATGTTCCTTTCATTGCTAACTTAACAATTTCAAGTGCAGTTTTCAACTAGGTGGGTCATACTCCCAGTTTCTCATCTAAAAAACAGTATTTTAATGGCCTGTTCAAAATCTCCGTTTGGACATATCTATAGCTTCTCATGATTAAGCTCCTAGTCCATACATCACCATCATCTCGCCTATGTAGGATGGCAAGAGTCCCCTAACTGCTCTTCCCTCTGGTTTACTTTCTGTTGAGCAACAGCACTGATCTTTCAAAATTTCCAGTCCAATAATAACTCATTGTCATTGACAACTTTCTAAAATTAAAAAACTTCACATCACTCTGTGCCTAAAAGGAAAAATTAAAAGTCTTTACCATGACCTCTCAGTACCTATAGCTTTCACTTACCATTCTACTTTTGTTTTCAAATACGTTTCCCCGTCATTTCTACTGCATGTAATCCTGCTGGTCTTCTCATACACCCTTGTATTTTCGAAGTTCCCTCACTTTATGGGATCCGAAATACTCTTTCCCTGCCACTTTAAACTCCTTCTTTACATATCAGTTCTATCAGCACAGCACAGAAATTCACCTTTCTAGAGTTCCAAGGATAAGTCAAAACCACTCATGATATTAGGACTTTCTTTTCATGAATATTTTATTAACATCTATCTCTCCTTACTAGATTTTAAAACATAATGTCGGGAGTTTAGTGTTCTTTTGCTAAAAGTTGTATCTTATTGCTAAGCCCAATGCCACACTCAGTGGATATTCAATATAGAAGTTCCAGATGAACTAAAGAGAGTTAATAGAAAAATGTCAACTGTTCATTTTGTAATAATCTTTAATATAATCCTTTTGTATTCATTTTAAAACCTAGCTATAAGACTTGGGCACTGAGATGAAAGGGAAGAACATGCTTGAGCAGTACAGTCTAAATCAAAAGATTTAAATGAAGCATGGTGGTAGCAGAGAAGGCACTTTGGATAAGCACTAGACAATCTGACAAGTGCTAGATATTTTGGGAGTGGAGAAATCAAAAAACAAACTCCACCGTTTTACAACTCCAGGGAGGCCTCCAATCAAACTGCATCCTGTAACAGCCATGTGGAATCTTGAAACCATTGATTTATTTGTGGCAGCTTTCTGTATACGTTATTCGTCCCAATTTTCAGTGGGAAAGAAAAGAGCATTGTATTTATATTTTAAAATGCAATCGTAGAAATGAGCTTCCTAGAAACTGGAAGTATTTTATGGATGCAAATAGAGCCTAGCTGATGCTCTAAGACATTGGAACGCTGATTCTCCTTGAAGAATTGTCACTCTACAGAAAAGTGAAACACATGGCAATTAAAATATGCTGTTCCATTGGTGATTAAAATAAACTTCTTAGTCATCAAGAGAGGTAAATAAACAAGTAAAAATGAAACTGACTAAAGCCAAGTTCCAAAGTCAGTGTTCCTCCTGAAGAAAGTCAAATAATAATGTGTCTTTATGGCCCAAACAAGCGGTTACATAGGTCGTACTTGGAGTATAAAGAGAATAGAACAGAATCTTTTCCAAAATTCATACATAAAGGTGTTTTTACATTCTTTCACACTATTCTTCTTTTATCTATAATAGTTGCTCAGGTGCCATCTTCAAGAAATAAAATAAATGGAACCATAGAGGAACTCAGTGGTAGTTGTGGAGAATTTGAAGATATTAAAATTTACAGTAAACATGCACATTGTTATTAATTGAATTGGATTATGCTGCTTTTGAGGTGCTCTAAGGACAAATGTGAGTTCAAACATTTAAGTACTCTTGGAATTCTTGAGGACTATGAGTTGATCTAAAAGTTGTTTATGTTGATAAGTGTGTTGCTAATACACTTTTAGCTATGACTGTAGAAACCTTGCAGAAGATTCTAATCAAAATGAGGATATTCATTGAGGTATAATTGTTCTTAATAAAGCTTTATTGTACTTAATACTGCACCTTTGTAAAGCATGATTTTAAATATTGGATTGAGAATATTTGCTTTTTATCATTTGAAATATTTTTATTTTTCATTTATCCCTTTACACTGAAATAAATGTAGCAGTTATGTGACACTTGAAGCTGTAAGATGATAAAATATTTCGTGTCTTAAATATTTGTAGATTAGGTGGTTTTCAATCTTCAAAATGGTTTTTCCCTTTCTAACCTTCACTTCTATAAATGTAGAAAACAACCAGAGATAATATCTTTGAGAATTATTATCTAATGTTAGTTGTGGGCACAGCTAGTGATAGCATTGAGCGATGATTATTGGACATCTGATGGTATTAAGACAGGAAAACTAAAGAGGAAAATACAATGAAATGATTTTCAAAGTAGAGTTTAGTACAACTTCGAATCTTTTAAAGATTAATTTCACTCAAATGCCACATCTCATATTAATTAGTTAAACCTTTAGCTAAACACTGTAATATAATCCAGCAGGGCATTTTTTGAGTACCAGATGTAGCATAAACAAAGTGCTGGTTGGGCAGTGGATGATTTAAGGTTCTGAACAGCTCAGGGCAGGGTACCAGACCCAGGCTACATTTACTTAAGAGGAGATGAAAATAGACATCATTATAACCATTTCCTCTGAACAGTTACTCTATAATATGTGTTGCTTTTGTGCAAGAACAACTCCATGACATTCATTAGAAACATATGAAAAGCTCATAGGAATGAATGACTGCTAAAATGCCTTCTCACACTAAAGTTTTTTTGAAAGTTCCATACTCATCTCCACATCCTTGCTCCTTTGTATACAGAACATCTCATTTTGTCTCCTCAACAATGATAATCAGTTTATTTTTGCATCTTTAAACATCATAAAATATATACCAAAATCCACATATATATAGAAAATATGTCATAGGTTTTCACCCTCAGACATACAGTAAGTAATGCAACTGTAATTAAAGATAGCTCTTGGTTGTACTGACGCTAGTTACCATGCCTGAACTTTCCTCTATAAAGTGCTATAGACTGCTATGACCAGTAGATATGACTTGCTTCATGAGACGAAACCGGTGCCGTGGCAGGGCAGATGTACACCATTGCTTTCAAATCTTTTACTTTGTAGCACTGGTTGCTATTGAAACACGTGCATAACACCATACTGATAACAGGTACAGCTGCCCACGGGTAGAAACAATGGATCCACAGTTTAAAGACCTCCCTGTATGCTCATGAGATACAATAGCTCTTTACCCATTTGTGGCGTTCTGATGAAGGTGGCTGTGCACTCTACCAAGAGGTAAGAAAATTACTCTCAGGAGTAGAATCTCACATAAAGTTTTTTCTTTGTTTTGTACTTGCTGTGCATTTTATTAGCTCTCCACCTGTTTCAAGTCACTAGAAAAAAAGTTTGCAGGATCACTGAAAATTTATTTTTCCAGATAGGAGAAGAACTTTGAATTCAGTTAAACTGATACACATATGAGAAAGCACTATCTTCGAACAATGTCTTTGTCTTCAAGAGACAGATTTTCTATTAGTAACAGATTTTCTGTTGTCTACTGTACTGTTAGTAGTCCCTATATGTTACAGTAATTGCAATTAGTTACAGTTAGATTTATCATCTTAAATCTCAGAATCATAAATGAATAATATGGGTTTATTGCTTGGCATTGAAAAGGTGTCCTTTTCAGTTATTATCTCTAAGTGAAATTTCTGCTATATGTTTTGTTAATGCTGATGTGATGATTCTATATGGTTTTAAAATTTTTTTCTTTGATATTAATATTTTGTATCTAATAGTTAAATTGATTCTCACCTCAAAGTCTTATGAATTTCAATCTAATATTTCCTCCACAATTTATATCATTTAGAGCTTAGAAGAAAATATAGAAATTAAACATAATAATTTCATAGAATGCAGACAATAGTTTTCAAATAATTTTATGTATTTTTTTATTCCAGTCTTTTTTTTTTTTTTTTAATGTTCAGTGTGAGTCCCCTCCCAAGCCTGGGCGTGGGGAGGGTGTTTAAACTGATTATTATAGCAGGAAAGTAGAGAATCTGTTTTTCTAATTTTGGTTCCTAAAATAGAGCACAATGTTTTGCTGTGGTTGTGATACAGCACAGGGGAGAGAGAGTGGTCAGAGAATAGCCTGGGAAATTGAAAGAATCGTGAAAACACCCCTAAATTCGCCTCATTGTGGAACAACACTATGCCCAACACGGCATAGGTTAGAGAGGCCAAGGTATTCTGGATTTGGATTTATTTAAGAGCAGACATTGCAGAGTAAAGTAGAGAAAATAGGTACAACTAATAGATGTCCACGGACTGAGAGGTGGTAAACCAAAACTAGTTTGGAAGTGTAAGTGAAGACACCGAATACAAGATAGTTGAAACTGTGGTGAGGGGGTGCACTTCAGTAACAAGTGTCTGTGTGGACCACGGGACACCCTGCAGAGGACAGGGCCGGGGATACCACATGAGAAGGAAGCCAAGAAAGGTTCAGAGGATGCAGAGTGGCACAAATATCTGCTCCCTGTACTTAAACTGAAATTTACAGAGATTATGGCAGGCCCAGAAAGGGCAGGGCAAAAACATTCTGATAGTGAAATCTGAAGGCTGCATTAAGTCCAAACAGTCAGATTTACCTGGAATATGCAACTAGATTTTGTGCATGTGTGTGTGTGCTGGGGATCAAACTCAGGACCTTGTGCTTGTAAGGCAAGTACTCTAGCCACTGAGCTAAATCCCCAGTCCTTGCAACCAGATTTTTAAAAAGCCTATTTTTAACTTGAATAAATTGAAGATACTTTAAGAAATAAAATGCTTTGATTGACATATAATTTGCATACCACCTAATTTGCACATTGTAAGTGTACAATTTAATTATTATAAATAATTTCTAGACCTGAAAAACTATCATCAGTTCTACTGCAGGTGATGAATGGGGTGGGCACAGAGACGTTAACAATCAAAATAACTCAATTTTAGAACATTTCAATCGCTTTGAGATTTATACACACACACATATATAATTATAGTAATATACATGCATTGTGTACATGAATGCTTATATAGAAAGACCACTATGCACTTCTGTAAGTATAGTGTTCATTTATTTATCATTTTACGCATGTCTGTATCATTTATCTCTTAATAATATTTATATTAAGACCCTGAGAGAATAGAAGAAAATTGTCCTTTCCTCTACAGATTTAAATGTATAGTGGGGGAAGTAGGAACACAAACAAATAATGAGAGTACACTGTGAGATGTCCCATGACTGATAAATGGCCTGGAATAATTTCATCTTGTGCCCTATTCCTATAACTCCATAAGATAAGCCTGGTATTATTATGTAGAGTGTATAAATAAAGATTCTGGGGGCCATGGTGGTTATAGTAGCAAATTCAGCGGGAGATGGTAGTAGAAACTACACAATGTTAGATCTTTGTGGTGTTTAAAAACAAGTTTTCAGCCTAATCACAATAGATCTTCTCCACCAGTCTGCAATTCAGTATTTATTAATGTTACCAAGGCATATCTTTTTTCCCCTTTTCTAGAATTTGCTATTGTTTCTCAATCTGCAAGGATTTATTAAATGCCCATTCTCTACCCTGTATTGTGTAAGGCTCTGTGAGGCTTTTGAGATTAGCAGGTTCTTAGCTGTTATCAATCCCCATCTAGCAGGGATGCATGGCATGAATACAAGAATTTCTCCTCTTCTGATCAGAAAGGTCACTAGGAAAACTTTCAACTTATTACAGGCAAATGAAGATGAATGCAAAAAGATGTCTTGGAAAAGCTTTGCGCAAATTCTAGTTTGGCCACATTCAACTCACGTGACATGGATCAATTTGCTTGGTCTCTGTAAGCTTGTTTTCTCACCTGTACAATATGGGTGCTAATACTTACCTCACTGGTGAGAATCAAATTTTATATTATGAATGTATCTTTTACAGTACTTTTCTCTTGGGAATTTCTCCTAATTATTTTCAGTCAATATGCTGGTGCATCTAAATCTTCTGCATAAGTTACTGAATTCTCTCAGCCCTGTTTTATGGCTTGATAAAAAATTAATGATACAATTCCCTCCTTCAGGTAACTTGAATTTGATAAATTAGAAAATTCAATAAATTAATGTATATGGGGGAGAAAATAAGAGGCCAAATGCCATAACATTTAGACCATGATTTCTTCTAATAATACAGATTAAATTACTTGTTACCAGGTTTGAGGTAAGTAGTTTAGCATACTGTTTAGTTTTTCTCGATCTGACCTTAAAAATATGCACTGCAGTCAAATAATCAAAATGTCAGATCCAATTACTTAACTCGATTTGGGAATGCAAATTAAACAGCCTTTCTGTTCCTTCCCTACAAGTGAGATCTCAGTCCCCGCATGTGAGGGTATCTGGATCTGCACCCCAGCTGTTTACAGGATCCTAGTTTGCCTCACAATATAGAGAGAGTTCCAGATAGAGAATACAAGTGATTCTCAGCATTTCATTCATTCTTCTTTTGCATTGGGGGCACCCACATTATGGGAGGTCAGGTTCTTGCCATCCACCCAATTAGATAATCATTCTGCTCACACTGGGAGAAGGTTGTGAGACACAGAAGATAAATCATTTCTATACAGAGAACATGTCCTATAGCTGGCTCTTGGGTATACAAGGAAACAGGAACATTTCACTCTGATCATATGGCGTGGGGGTGTTTTGAGACTTAGTTGAGGATGTATATAAAACAATGAGCACACAGCTCCTCACATAGTATCTGCTCAGCAGAACATCTCTTATCTCAGTAGAAGAGCAGGTTACTGTGGTCTATGAAAACGCTGAGGCCGCCAGAGAGCTGGAACTTTGACCTGTTGAGCTGAACTTTGACAAAAATGTCAATACAATATGCCTCATTTTTCTTTCAAGAGACTTCACCTATCCAGTTTCCGAGCTAATCGATAGACCAGAACTAGTGGCCTGGGGTGTATTCCAGCTCTGAAAGCTACAGGCAACATTCCAGTCAGCTTACCTGGCAATGACTCGCTTTCCGACTCATATTAGCAAATGGCCTCCCCAAACACCTGGTGATTCCTCGGCCGTAGCCTGAGTTTTGAGTAAGACTTATTCTACAACTAAACAGATGGAATTGGGTCCGATCATCTGTGCTAAACGGCTGAGTGTTTATTTCATTCTCATCTTTTACTGCTTCCTCTAAATCCTTCAGTTCTTAATGTGAATACCACAAGTCAAGAGGGAGCATGTCTCTGACTGTCTCAACCCTTTTTTAAATGCCCTGACTTACAAATGGGGGCTGTCTGAAACCAGAAGGGCTCCATACTCTTTCTGACTAAGGAGTAGGGAGCTGAGCTGAGTCTCAGCTATTTTAAATTATTTTCAGTCTATGGCTTGCTCAGTCCTTCAAGGTCTCATTCACATCATGCTTTCCCCAGATTATTAAGAAAAACAGAAAGCTGGATTTTATTGTTGTTGTTGTTGTTTTCTTTTCTTTAAAAAACAAAAAAAAAAAACAAAAATAAACAAAACAAAAAACTTCTGCTTAATGAAAGTGTTGCATCCCAGGTCCTGAAAGCTCGGAAAGGGGCCTGGTGGGGTCTTGTCCAGCGAGCAGCGCTGTCAACCTTCTCTGGTGTCAGAATTCTTCCATCCAGTGTGAGCTGTGCCCACATCAGAGCACTGACTGCCTTGGTCCGATGCACTCTTGGCCTTTCAGCTTTCAGTTTCCATGTCAGCAACTGCAGAAGATTCCTCCTTTAATGTATAGCTATTACTAGTGCCCTAACTGCTTCTCCTCTTAATTGCTCATTATACAATCCATGTAAATGCTAGAAATGTGACTCTCACTTCTGCAAATGTCTTTGCAACTGCTTAGACATTGGAATTAAAGTCCAATGCATCTGTCCTAGAAGCAGTTTTATGTTATTCCCTGGAAAGATAAATTCTATTCTGAATACTGCTTGGAGTTCTCTCCCTCTGCTACTCAAAATTCTGTTACTTTATGGATGTCTGCTTCCTGTGTAGCGTGCTTCCTCGTTTTGAGTGAAGGGAGAAATGAGGCTTTTCTCTTTCTTGCTCACTTAAATGTGAGTTACACAAGCCATTTTGGTGGCATCTCCTCTCAGGAAATATTTTAAAATATCTAACTCCTTTCCCTTGGTATCCATCCAGAAAAGTATATTTAGCTCTTTTTAATACATTGCGCATATAAATAATGAAGCATATTTTTCAAAGAGTCTCTTTTTTTAGGATAATCCACTTTTTACATCTCTGGTATACTGATGGTGTAAAAGTCAGGACTTTTCACTAGCTTGAACAGCTGAATTTTCAGTAAGAGTTGACAAAATCTCAGGCACATGATATAGTGGCTTGAACCTTTATGTCACGCCCTATGGTAGTCTCTCTCAAATTTTTTGCCAGTTTATGGAGAACTTGCATTCGAATGACCCCCATTGACAATGGAGTACTGATTCATTGAGTCCTATCTTATTTCCAACATGGTGGCGATTCAAGTGGGAAACACAGCTGCTTTCTTGGTTTCCACTGAACATGCTACAAACTCAAAAATATAGTAGAATTAATTCAAGGGATGGGAGTAATAGAGATACAAAGAAGTAATTTGTATTTTTATAGTTCCCACAATTTTTGTTTCAACATTAAATATTGGAAAATGCTCACCAGGTACCCATCTACATTTTTATTCTATCCTCAAATCTCCCAGCATCATACCATATTAGCTACTCTTTCCTCTTTTCAATTTTTTGCACACTGTCTATCTAGAATTGCATAGAGGACTCCAAATTCTTTGGCTTATGGTATACAAATTTATTTTTCTCTTCTTGACTCTCAAGATTGCCTAACTAAACACATAAAAGTACTCACAGGCAAAAAAAAAAAAAAGAAGCTGTGATATGTATATGCACCCACTCTCCAAGATGAATATAAAGATCACGTGCTACAAACATGTACTAATGAAATAACAAAAAAAGTATCCAGAGGTGAAAAACTGTATACCTAAATAGAAATGGAAGAACAACGGAGAAGATCAATTGAACAAAATGATGTTTTCTACACTATTTCGGAAGACACTGAAATTTGTACATCATATGACTAGTTGCTGGACAGGAAGAGAAAAAATGACATTACAATTCTGTAGGAAGCTAAGTTACCAGAGGCCACGTGATGGTAACTTATGTAGGCAACCTTTCTCAAGCATAAACCTTTTCTGCCCAGCTTTCGGCAGGATAGAAGGCAGTTCCAGAGAGGACTTCCTCAGAAAACACATGAGAAAGCTACAGTCCAAAGGGCCAACATGGAGAGGCTTGTGTTTGCCTTCCCCTCCAACAAGCAAATAAAGCAAAACAGGAAATACAATTTTGAGATAGATCCCTAAGTAATCCTACCTGATTTTCAAACCTTCAGCATTGAGCACTCTCTATGCAGGCGTTTTGGAGCACGGTGGTGAGGAGCAATTGATTAAGAGGAAATGTATGTGCTCCAGCTCCAAATGGAGGAGTCAGACTTCTCTATATAAATTAAAGTTGACTGTGCATTATTTTCCTTTATCTTCAGAATCTGTGTTTACTTTCAATGAATGAAGAGCTTCTAGAAAATTAAGGTTTCTCTCAAATCAAATACACTGGCATGAATCAAAGTAATAGAATTTACTTAGTGCAGGGTTCCTTTCAACTAGGGTGAGTATTTACTTTCTGGTGTCAAAAATGGATGGCTTAGTTTCATTTTGTTCACATTCAATATTTTCTGTTACTAATAAGGAAATACCGTGACCCTAAATAAATCAAATCAAGATTGAATCAACAGTTTCTTTGCAAACAATGTATTTCAGAAGCTATTAAGTTTCTAAAGCCAATACAATTCTGTCAGGATTATTTACCATTGATTAGGAAATAACTTGATGAATCATTTTGAAGAATGTTCTTTATTTTTAGCTCTGACTGACGAGGTGCTTGACAGCACCAAGTTGAATTAGTATTTGAACTGCCATAGCGCTAAGAATTTATGTGAAGTCCTTTGTTTCATTGTTTTAATATTTATCGTTAATAAAGAAAATTATGAACCTGAACACATTTTAGTTGGCCTCTGAACACTCTGAGTTTATGAATTTGAAAAACGCTTCAGGTTAAAGATGTGTTGTGATTTCATTAGGGCCTCTCGGGTTATTAGAAATTCATCGCACGAAACATGATACATTAACTAGCATGCAAAGTTGTATGAATCGGGACCAAACAGGTCGGAAAACCTGCTTCTCAAGTAAAAATCTCCATCTCAATCGTACGCTTTTGTTCATATGATTGCATATATGTTCCCTGCAGGTCACATTTCAGACACTTGATGGTTTGTTTAAAGCTCTGAGTCATTTCCATCTATTTTCCTTTTAAGAATTATAAGACTGTGTATTTTCTTTTATATAAAAGTAATGCTTTCTAACTTATAGATATCAGTCAATCTCCAATATCAACACTGCCTCCTTTATGAGCAAAATTTAGATGTTATATTTTACTCACTTATGTAACTATGTGGCTTTGCACACTTTCGACTCCCAGTAAATGCATTTTGAAAAGAATCTCCCTAGTTAATTGTATCAGTGATTACAATTGATACCCTGATACTATTCCTTCTGACGTAAGCAACTGAAATTGAGGTTGCTTTCTTATTCTTACTTTTAGGAGGAAAAGAACCTTTTCTTAAAAGCCTACTAAGTTCCTGAATATATATAAATTGCAATACAGAAAGTGTGATATATGTAACAATTTGCCCATGCGTGAGAGAGGGTACTAAAATGAAAATATGCTGTTTTGTTTATACACTTTCTGCACACATGGCCCCTTCTCTTCCCTTCAGATGGCGTTAGTATTAGCAGATGTGGGTTTATTGTGAAGCTAATTAAGAGCCAACCAATTACGTGGATATTGACTCTTTTTCTCTTAATGAAGACTTCTCCAAATACAGACGCTTTTGGACCCACAAAATCTGGATGCCCTCCTGGTAATCAGCTCCATTTCACAAATGGGAATAAAAAAAAGTTACGATTAATCCAGCATTCTAGTGCAATATATTGAATGGAAAGAGAAATGAAACCCAGATTTGAGGCTTCTTGGTTTCTAAGAGAGATATAACTATATAAATACATTTCAAAAAGAAGATAGGTGAAATTTAAAATTGATATCAATTTATTTGGTTCAGCATCAATTTTAATTGGAAAGCATATAATGTCTCAGCTGTTTATCATTAGGACAACTTAATCTGCATATTTGAAAAATACATTTCAAATATTAATATATTAGCTATCTGTCCAAATTATTTATTAAAATGGTATGTTCAAAATAATGACAAAAATAAAGTGTTATTCTATGATATTTTAGGAAATGTACTTCATTTTTCCGTACATATAGAACTGAAATTTCTCTGGGTGTCTTGGGTATTTGATTGTTAAGCTTGTAATGAATGTACACTTTTCTTTAAGATATCAATTTCAACATAGGCAAATTATTGATCTCAAAAATTTTATGTAAGAATTTTGATAAATGTTCTTGCTCTAGTTTTGAGTCTACCTTGATATTGTACATTATTATAATGAATATATATATACACATGTATCCATATAGGTGAATATAGTGAGATTCATCATCTCTATTAAAAGATAAAGAGTAGAAGGTAAGTGCAGGCTTAACTTTTACAAAGAATATCCTCTAAGGCTAATAATTACTAGCTGCTGTTCCATGTAATACAGTACAAATCCTCTATCTAGTAAAAGTGGACAAGGAAGCCATTTTAGGATTTATTTAACATTAACCACAATACTTGAATAACTTGATATTAAATAACATGGGGAAGAATAAAAGTAAAAATGAAAAAAGGAAGGAAGGAGAAAAGAAGAAAGGAAGGAAATCTGAAATGGAGGGACAGAGGGAGGAAGGCAATAGAAAATGCTCCTTTTTTTCAACATTTTACACTAGCTCAAAAAGAAATTAGCATGGAACTAGAGAATATAATATCTAACATTTCTTCTCAATTGAATAATAAAACATGTCCAAAATAGAATGACTTATTCATTTATAATTTATCATCAGGGCAAGATCTCATGGTTTTAAAATTATTTAACATCATTTGTTTGCCTTTTTATTTAGTGAATTTAATTCTTGGATAATTCTGCTAAAACCTACCCAGTCAGTTAACAAGTAAGCATTTGCTATCCTGAGTTGGAATAGAAAGATGACAATTTTAATGAAATTGTTTCATTCATTCAACAAATATTTTTGATCACCTATGTTTGGGTGCCTAGTATACAGGGGAAAGAAACAGAAAACTCCCTGTTCAGTTGGAGGTTGTTTAGGATAAGATCAAGGAAACCAACAAGCAAGTAAAATATTCAGTGTCAGATGAAGATAAATACTATGAGCACAAATAAAGCAAAAGCAATAGGTAGCCTGAGGGATAGGGGTTATATTACATCAGGTAAAATGGCCAGAGAAAGCTTTTTTCATGTTGTAATTGACCAGAGATTTCGTGGAAGTGAAGAATCAGCACAGGCAAATATCTGAGGTAAGAATGCTACTAGGGGAGAGAACAGAAATTTCTAAAATGAAGAATGTGCTTAGACTATTGGGAAAAGAAAAGGAGGCCAATTGGGTTGGGACTGAATGCACAAAGAGAAAAACTTGATGTGATCATTATGTATACAATGTACTAATACATGTTCTTGGTAAAAAATAAAAAAACATTTAAAAAAGAGAGAAAAACTTAGGAGACAAAATCAGAAAGGTATTGTGGGGACGAACTATATGACATAAAACTATTTTATTTCACAGAGTAAGAATGGAAACCATTGAAGTGTTTGAAATAGAGGATTGATAAGATCTGATGATCTTACTTTTGAATTTTTTTTGAATTTTAATTTTTTTATTTTTTACCAAGAACATGTATTGGTACATTGTATACATAATGATCATAATCAACATGGTTATTTTGTACCTGTACATGATGTATCTTGGCTTTCCCCCCTGTTCCCCTCCATTCACCCACCCCTTACTTTTGAATGTGATCCTTGGGGGTGCTCTATTCAGGACAGATTGAAGGGAGGAAAAGACTGAAGTAAGGAAACTAGGGAAGATGCCAAAGACAGGACTGTGACATAGACCACTACAATAGGCGCAGAGGTAAGGAGAAAGATTCCACAAATTCTACTCATTCTTAGATGTGTCACACACACACACACACACACACACACACACACACACACACACACCCCCAGGATAACTGAAAGGTTTCTTCCCTAAGGAAATGAACAAGTGTTTTCATTTGATTAGGTATGTGAAATTTTAGGAAGAGCAATTTTTAGCATGTTGGCAAGAAAGTCAGTAGTTTGTGACAGTCGTAGTCCAGTTCAAATGGCAATAATTTCCTAGTCATTGTTTCCATTAATTTTACCTCAAGCCAAGTGATATTTAATATTAACTTTCTATTGTTCTTAAGAGACTTCAAATGGCTCAATCTTTATAATCACATTAAGTTTTTACTCTGAAATATTTTGGATCAATTGTACTGATTTTTTAATTCTACTTTTCTCATGACCCTTGAAAATGGACTTCTGAGCAGGGCTCATTTAGAAATTATATAAAATACTCAAACTTCATGGTCAATTATGAAATTATTTGGCCGTTACTACATTTATCTTTGTAAGTTTTATTTGTGTGAAGTATCTACAGAACTTCCAAAAAGTGCATAAAAATAATCAGATGTAGCCATTACTTATTTTAAGGTCTCTCTAACCATTCAGCAACCTATATTCATAACTCACATTCTTTTGTATTGTATAGTTACTAGTATTATGTATGTTTTGTATTTGTATTGTGTATTATGGAGAAGAGATGTGGGTGGGAAAGGGTACATAGCGATATAACATAAGCACTGAAATAATAACTTTGCCTAGTAGTTATCTAGTATCTATTACCTTAGTTAGTTTTCCATCACTGTGACCAAATAACTGATTTTCAAAATTTAAACCTATAATAAATAAAATTAGGCTTGAAAATGAATCATTACAACTGATTCTACAGAGTAAAAAGGATCACAAGGAATTATCATGAACAATCATATGCCAACAAATTAAACAAACATACAGAAATGGATAAATTCCTAGAACTTATTCCAATCAACAATCAAGAGTGAATAATGAAGAAATAGGAACTTGACCAGACTAACAGCAACCAATGATATTAAATCAGTAGTAATAAAATCCTTCCATCAAAGAAGCACACAAGACTCAATGGCTTAATTGCTGAGTTCTACCGAATATCTAAACAACTAATACCAACTCATATCCAACTATTTTATTACACAATTTGAAATGGCCGTCTAATTTCTATAATATCACATGAAATCAGGCATTTTCAGAACAGATACGCAATCTCTACTTTTTGCCTCAATCCATTACTATAAACTGCAAGGAAAAGCAAATCATTATAAAGCAAATTACATTTTCCCAAAGGGATAATGCTATTATTAGAGATTGTACTCTCGACCAATAATTTTGACATTGAATACATCATATATATGATCAACAATATCTCATAATAGAAATGCTCCCACAACCATAAAATGTGCTAAGTCTAATAGATTTAATTATGTATGTAGTGAGTGATCATAGTATTTCTTTTTGGAACTTAGAAAGGGCCCTGGCAAGTATTTTGGATGACTTTTATCTCTTAAGGAAGCTCTCATGGGGATAAAATAATGTTAAAGCACTTTTTCCTCTCTTGATAAATGTCCCTTTTGTCTGCAGTCATTTGGAATTGTTCCATTGACTATTCTTTTTAAAAATTGCTATTATGGCATTTAGTATTAAGAGAAGGAAGAAAGAAAGAAAAAAACTTTAAACATAGCGATTCAGAGTTACTCTCCAGCCACATCTTTGTTACCAATTACCCAGATTCTTCCTAAGCATTACTTCTTCTTCTCTGTGTCTCCCTTCCTCTCTCTCTGTACAGACATTGGAGTAAGTGAATCCTGGCGGCCTCTGTAGGAAGAAAACTTTATAATCTGTTCTGGAGCACTCAGTGCTTGGATTCCAACCCAAGTTATCGCAGAGAAGTTTCATGTATCTGGTTCTGTTGACTATTGACTCTGTTGAATATTGCATGCTTTTGCTCTAGCAGTAAATCACAAACTTTCACAGGTTGTATCTCTGTTTCAGTGATAATAATAGTGTTCACAGACAGTGAAATCAGGAGGAATCTAGAAACCCCAAACTGAAATCGTTTCTCTATTTACTGAGTTATATTCAACTGAATCACTTAACCTTTCTGAGCCTAGCATTTTTCCTTGGTATAATAAGAAAGGTAATTCTTTCCTTTTGGGATTATGGTAAAGATTAAATGCTACAATGTAGAAGCTGTCCTGTGTTATAGATTTCCTTTTCCTATTCAAGGAAGTCAAACCCAGGGCGTTTTGACAAGTAGCTGGAGAGCTAGTCCCAAATGGACAAAAGAGCATACCAGAAAGATACTAGTAAGATATGAATGGGACTCAGCTCTCCGTTGCTTTTCAAATGCTGACCATAGTGAAGCCTGGCTGGATTCTTGTTACTTCTCAGTGCCTGTTCATTCACTTAGAGTGTGTGAGCAATATGTAAACCTGGAAAAGCATCACAGAGGATGCTGAATGTATTGAAGCTATGTAGGGAATGATCATCAAACCCCTAGGGAGCCCTTCAAATGACAGTTTTGAAGCCAGTCCCTGGACACTGTAATTCATTAAGTGAAATGTAGTAGTTAGGAGAGTGTGTGTTTAAGAAACATAATCTGTCTGGGTTATTAATGGACAGCAGGAATGAGACTGTTCAGCAGGTCAAGTTCCCCATTTTGCAAAGTCAGAAATGTTTCCTAGAAGGAGAATGCTTAGGTCACAAGCAGGAATTTGAGCAAAGTTTTCTTGATACTTCATCTTTTGTTCTTTCCACAATGACATTTGGCAGAAGTCAGATACTTGAGCTGGTTGTGCTGGCTGCAGGCTGGGACCGCGGGAAGTGGTTTCCTGCTGTCTGCACCAAGCTCAGGTTTATATTCTCGTGCACATATGAGCCATGCAAACATGGGGACGTGTGCCAGAGATGACATTCACGGGGATACCTTGTTAGCTTTTTAATGGTGTAAACTCGCCTGAGTTTTGCTGCCACATCACAACGGAACCAAGGACAAGGAAGAACCCAGATATCAACATAGAAAGCCACAACAGGAGACTGGAGGGGAGGCCTGGAGGCACTTTCTGATATTCCCTTAGTACTGTTATTGTAATCGCTTGTTTCCAGGCACAGAAGAATTAGACAAGAACAAATTTATGGTCAAGGTACAGAAAGTAGATCAGCAGCTGCCCTGAATATTCTACAAACAAAGAAATAATAAATTTATGTATATAATTATGAAAATATTATAAAGTTCATTAACAGAAAATTGCTTTCATGACTAAATATATTTGCCTGTTAAGTGGAATATGAATATTAAAGTATTATGACATTAATATTTAAACTCACAAATTGAGAGAAATTTTAGACCTGCACTTGTAGCCAACAATTTCATGCGTAGAGAAATTGCAGTTTGATTTTCAGTCCTACTTAAAAATCCTTCTGTGGAAGTTGATAGTTCTTGTCTATAATTTTTAAAGGATTCCACTTGCATTCAATTGTTTTACTTTTTTTTTTTTACACTTTTTGAAAAATTTGTGGAGGTATCAGGAATTGGAAGACTGAGTTTTTAATTCTGACTTTGCCAAAACCAATTCCATGACCTTGCAAAAATCTCTTTTCTCCATCCTGAACCTTGGTGTACTAGCTGGACAGGCCCCAGAGATGAAAATAAAATGGCCTGGCACATGTGAAAGTGCTGGAGAGAAATTGGACCTTATCCTAATCCTTTGCAGGAATACAAAGTAGTAGGATAAACAGATAGTGCATGTTGTTGCTTCTTCCCCACCCCCACCGTTTCCCTCCAGAAATCTTTCTCAAAATATCCCTCCCTTCTAATATGATATCTTTTAATGTCAGTATCGTATTATTCCCTGAATTAAGCTTTTGATAAAGCCCATATATTTCAAGCAAAGGGACATAACGAGATTGTTAAGGCTGAAGATAAATTTCAGCAATCAGTAATTACATGCCCTTTAATTCAGACTGGCAGAGAGAGAGAGAGGAACTATCATTTAGGTAAACTTTGAACCAACACTTAATGAAACGATGTGTCCTCACAGTTAAACCTGACATGCTATTTGTGTTCTTTCTCAGAGATTCTCTTACAAACTTACTGTTCACAATCTTACTGTTAATTGTTGTACGCAAAAGTTTAAGAATATTATGTATGGGGGCGGGGAGTGGGATGAGGAGAATGAAAAATATGTATTCTTAGAGTTAATATTTCTATAAACTATCGAGAACGCTCGCAGGGAGACAGAAAGCAGATTCAGATCTCTGATAATCCTCCCAGAAGACTGCTTCCTCTTTTATGAAAGGCGAGACATTTCACTCATAGCAGCATTTCAAGCACAGTTGAAAACATTTGCAATATCTCAACCTTTCATTTGGATAACATAAACGTCAAAGTGCTAAAATGGAAAGAAAACGCTTGTTACAAATCGTATTTTTAATGCAGTATTCTCTTGTCTTTGCTCGGGGAACAAATATTCACCATATAGCACACCTGAAAAAGCAGAAAGCTTGGATTCGGAACAGACTTGGAATCCCTCTCTCACTTTATAGTTACATGCATTTGGAGAAAGGAAAAAAAATAAACAACCCCCCCAAAAAAAACAAACAAAAAAACTAGCTCCCTCATTTACTGATTTGCTTCTTGCGAAGGTGGAGTGAAATGTACTGTATATACAAATATTTGTGAATAGTAAAGGCTACAAAACAAATGAGACGTACTGTCAGCTTATCAGCTCCTCAAATTTGCCTTTATGAGGTAGCTTGTCTAGTGTGATTCTTTTATTATTATTTGTCTTAGTTATTTTCTTGTCACAGGAACACAATACCGAACCCCACGACTTAAAAGAGGAAAGGTATACTTTGGCTCACAGTTCGTAGAGGTTTCCGTCCACAGTCAGGTGGCTCCAAGGCAGTGCGCCAAGGCCGAGGGGTCTGGAAGAAGAGAAACAGCTCGTGGCTTGGCAACAGATAGCAGAGAGAGGTCACGGGAAGAGGAAGGGAGAGAGGCCCTTCCAGGCCATGCCCCCAGTGACCCACCTCCTCAGACCAGGCTTCACCTCCTAATATCACATTTAGCTATAAATTCATCAGTTTAGTGATGAGTATCAGGCACCCATGATCAAATCCCCTCTCTAAAATAGGCACATATGAGCACATGAAGCTCTGGGGGGGACATCTAGGTATAAGTTGTAACATTATTATTTTAATTGCACAAGTTTATGATACATAGTAGGATAACTCAGAACATGTACAAAATTTGTCATTATCAAATTAAGGTAGTTGGAATTTCCATCTTTTAAGTATAAATAATACTAAATTTATTGAGACATCATGAGATTAATACAAGTTACCTTTGGCCTCTGCAGTTATAAGAGGTGCTTAAAGTGGTGGCCATGACCTTGCAGACTGTTATTAGTACTGTGACCTGCTGCTTGGGCAACCTTGGTCACTGAGATTGCTGCACGTGCATTTTCAATTTCTTCCCTAAAGGCTGGCAGTGTAGTGGGTTTTGTGCTATATACAATGTCCTCTGGGGTCCCCCATATGAGGGTAGCACCATCTGTTAAAAAAAACATACTATTTTTCTTTTCCTGAATATGTATACATTTTTAGTAGTCTCTCTCTGTCTCTCTGTCTCTGTCTCTCTCTCATATTTCAATTTTTGTTAGCACGTAATAATTGGCATATATTCAATATGTAGTGATCAAACCAAGGTAATTCATACTTCAATTTCTTTATCATTACTTTATGTTTGGAGCATTTGAGAGCCTCTGTGTTATTCATAAAATACATAATAGGTTATTGGAAACTATAACCCTCTCACTGCGCAATGGAACACTTGAATTTATTATTTCCAACTTCTTTTTGTTTTGTTTTGTTTTTTTTTTGTTTTTGTTTTTGTTTGTTTTTTTGAGACAGTTCTTGCTATGCAATTCAGTTCGTTGTCTGGCTTGTTTCACTTGTCCTCATGATGTACAATTCCATCCATTTTGCTGTAAATGGTAGGATATCATTTCTGTTTATGGCTAAATGATAATCCGTTGCTTGTGTACCCACATTTGTTTTATGCATTCATCCCTTGAAAGGTACCTGTGCTGGTTCCATAAATTGCCTATTGTGAAGTGTGTTGCAATAAACGTGGGTATGTAAATATTCCTTCACCAATATCATTTGGTTTGTTTATTCACTCAGAAGTTGGATAATGTGAGATTGATATTATCTGTAGAAGATGACTAAAGTTATGCCTTAGATGATTCTTTTAAAAAATCTCCAGTGGAGAGCACAGCTCCAGACATTTCTTTGGTTACAAATTTTAACCTATGGGAGTTTGGAAAACAATGATGAACAGTCTCTTAGACTTCGGTCGTTATATGTGAGTTGCTGTTCCAAACAATCACAGTAGTAATATGCAACACAGAAAACTGGTTAATGAATGAAACTAACTGGCCCCAAATTTTCAGAACTGGTTTCTAACAGTTCAAGACTTCAACATGTGTGGTATTTCCATTCATCTACACTGCAAAATTTCTTTTCTCTTTGCTCTTAAATGCTTATGATTTGGCCTTGCACTATTTCACTAAGTATAATTCAGCTCCATCAAATTTATCAACAAGCTCTGATATGAAATAGGTCAGGAAAGATTTTCCCAGAAGTTCCTTTCAGACAGTGCCTTAAGCTGGGCATTTAGAAGTAGAGTCAGATGGACTTGAGGCCATTTTCCCAAAGATTCTTTCAATTAGAGCTTTTAGTTTTCCCACACCTCCTCATGTGGCCCCCTTCCCTGACTGCACAGGTTGAAGGGTCAGTTTTTCTTCCAACCCTCCCTAGAGAGCTGTCTGTAATACCTGCTTACCCACAAAGGATTTTCACGTAACTCTTCTCATTTCTCCCTTATGAGATTGTTTTTGACATTCATTTTTAAATTACTTGGCCTTTTTCAAGAACATATTCATCATAAAAACTATTGAAGAGCTGAAATGAATGTATTAGTAGCTAAAAATGTCAGTTTTACAATTAACTACGTCTTCCTTAAGTCATGCTCTAAAACTTCGAGTAATTTACCTATTTTTAAAAAGTCATCTAATGGCTTCTCTAAGATTAAAGGATGAAAATCTTTTGTGTTTTTTTTTTTTGTCTGTATTGGATTGGTTCTTTATAGATAAAATGCTTGATCTCTGTACCTGAATTTAATTATACTATGCCAACAGCATGAGAAATGGGGAAAGGATTATGTAATTGTTTCAATTTATTTTTAGACTGGAAAATTATCTTATTTGTCAGAATTGTTTAAATGAGTTGACCATGTGCATTGTTTTTTGTTGTTCAGTTAGCATAGCCTAAATTGACAGAGAAATTTGGTCCAGAAGCTTATAAAAACTGTTAGTATTTGTGATTGTCATAAAAGACAAGGTACTAAAGGAGTGACAGTGATTGGGATCACATTATTTTATCTTTTTTTCGCTAATCCTTATATTATTCCTAAAAGGTAAACATTGTCCTCATCTGTGAAAAGAAACAAACAGATGCTATCAGTAAATTGTGTCACATCCTGGAGTAAGAATTTGTATTCAGCAATTGGCCACAAGACCAAGTTCCCCATGACCTGTCTTGTGACCGCCCTCTTCTATTCTTGCACCTTTATTGCTATCTTCAAATATTAGACATAGATAAATACATATCTGCAGTATCTCTTTGAAAAAACACAATTCACATTTCCTTGCGTGCAAACTGAATTCATAAAAAAATACATCTTCCCCATGAATCCATTGTGAGAAAGAGCTATAATTAAAACAGTGGTTAGCAATCCCCAGTGCGGTAGTCTAACAAATATATATCTTATAACACAAGTGTCTCATTCTGATTTTCGCTGTGTTTAAATAATTTTGAGTGACATTCACGAATTTCAAATGAGGGCAATTTAAAAATATAATTAGTTCAAAAGAGTATTACACAAAATTAGTCCTTCATGCATGAGCAGAATGACCTGTTCCCACATAGAGGTTTTCCAAAGCCCGTCTCAGCAGGGCGAGCTTTCGAGACTGAAAGCAATTCACAGTGCATGTGCTGCGACACTAAAGTCCTTTGAGACAGAAAAAATGATAAAATGTTTATAAATGTTATGCCTCAGAGAAGAAAACTAACAACTACCCCATCGAAGTAGAATTACTGTTAATCACACTATTGCTTACTATCATCATTGCAGTTATTTTTATTGAATTCATGTGTCAGGAACTTTAGCGGCCTTGTGAGGTAAAAATTTCAACCAGATGTTATTTGATTTAGTCATTTCAAATGCTGAAGCTTACAATATTTGCATTCAGAAGAATCATCCAAGTAGGAAGTAACAGAAGTAGTATTCAAATCAAATTATCCTTTTTCTGAAGTTTATCTCATTGCTGGGTCATAGCTGCTCCATAGAAATAAGAGACAGCCAGGCTATGTACTTGCTATGTCTAACTTCCTAGATTAAAGGAAAAGAAGCACATAACAATTTAACAATTTAGAAATGTTGTTGCATTTTATATACAAAACTTTTCAGCAATAATCTGTGAACATATGCGGTATCCCCTGCTTGTTGTATAGTACTTCGAGTGTCACAGGTTATGATTTAAAGTATCATGACTTTTTTTTTAAAGGAAAATAAATCTCTCTAAGGAAAGAAAAGGAAAATTGCCTGTAGTGTAAAAAGATCATTTCTGTGAGAGAATGTATAACTAGTTCTGCGAATTTTCACTGATGTTGCACATAGATGTTCAGAAAAGGTGTGTCTATCATAATGGATAATATACAGAAACATAATAGCCTGACATTTTCTAGTAGCTGTATCAAAGGGATTGTTAGGATGAGTTCACAATATATTCAAATTTTAAATAATTGCATAATTTAATTTAATATGAATTAGTAAGATCACATACACTTGTTTTCCAGTGCTCCTTATATTTTAGAAATATTAACACACTATCTTGCAATGGTGTAAATACTTTCTCTGCAAATCTGAAGTACTGCGATGCTTGATTTTGCTTAGCTATGTTTTTTTCATTTGTTTTCAGTTTGCCTTGCTGAATTTCTTAATTATTATGCAGCCCAAATTATGTATCTCTTTCTGTATTAAATTTGTCTTCGGCATTAGACTTCAAAAGGCATTTCCCATCCGTCTAAAGATTATAAAACCATTTGCTAATATGTTCTACTTACAACATTAAAATTAAAATTTAATAGCTTTTCCTTGGATCACAAAAGTGATAAATGGTCATTTTGAAAAATTCAAACAATAAATTGAAAAGTGTAATGAAGAAAGTAAATCAGTTCACAATAGCATTAAAATTTGCAATAGATCGAAATATCTTTTCAGACGTTTCCTTAGTCATATATACACAATGCCTGAGTGTGTGTATGTGTCTGTGTTGCTCTAAACACTCTATGCTTTTCCCCACTCTTCATAATATGTTGAAGTACCATTTGGTGTCACTTGATATAAACATCCTTTATTACCATAAATGGTTATTTTGATTTATTTTAATAAAGTTTATCAACCATTTCTTTTGAATTTGCCATTATTTAAACAATGATTCAACAACATCATATTTGCCTGTGTGTATATGTAGAAAGTGTGACAAAAAATATGGCGAGTGATTTAAAACTATTTCAGTAAAAAAGAAAATGGAATTAATTCCCCTCAAGAAATTCTCTCTCCTTTGAAACTTCCCTTACTTCTTGCCACTTTCTGAAGCAGTTCTGGAAGTCCTCTTTTGTGAGTGTCTCTAGTTTCACTGCTGTGGATCCCATGATGTCTTTCACTGATTTGAAACGTTTACCTTTTGTGGTCATTTTAACTTTAGGGAAGAGCCAGGAGTCACAGGGTGCCAGTTCCAGTGAATAAAGGGAGACGAGGATGCCCGATAATCTTTTTATGAGCCTACTTTTCCACTGAGAGGCACCTGGAGGCAGCACTCACCATATACCGTATTTTATTTTATTTTATTTTTTTTTTAATTTTATTTTAAACCAAGAACATGTATTGGTACATTCTACATAC